>CAUYRT010036540.1:0-13818 GCA_963574885.1 Lepilemur ruficaudatus
ATTTTTGTATTTTGGATATTTTCCAAATTGTAGGTCCCATAGAGACATTTCTTCCCTTGAAGATGACCTGGTCAGTTAAGAAACAGTACCAGATATTTTTTTCTTCAGTTGTAGAAAACCTGTTGCCTGGCAAAATTTAACAAGTGACCAATTTTTTCTGACAACAGATGGCAGTATTTCCAGGGACAATAGCCATGTATTTATTAGCTACCAAAGAATCTTATACTACATTTGTCTCTTCAACGTGCCCCTCCCACTCCCCAAGCCCCCAACCAGGAGCTGGAGAGGAGAGTTTGGTTAGTGCTTGGACATCATAGGATGTTTTTTAACGGGGTGGGGGAAAGGAATGATTGGAATGGTCCCTTTGTTAGAAAGTTTTAGATACATATTCTGCTGTTACATTTGTTTAGAGAAATTAAATTTTATAATTCTTTTAATAAAATGAAAAGCTTCCTTTGTATATGGAAATGATTAACATTACCTAAACTATACTCTACAAGATGAAACTTTCAGTAAAATTGATAATTATCAAAATGCATGTTTATTTATTGGTGGGAGCTTTACTGTATTTATAATACATTACAAAGGGTATGGTTAACACTCTGAGATGGAACTTAAAAGAAATCTTAAGATGTCTGATGATAGAACTAGTTGATGCCTTTTCATGTAGGTACTTGGCATTTTAGGACTTTGACAGGAGCTGTATCTTAAATACTATGTTTTATTCATCTAACACATGTTTATGCATTGTGGCTGCGGACATGGAGAAACATTGACTTTGAGGTAGGCCTAGAAAGTAGAGTAAGTTCTGGACATGCAGAAAGGATGAAGTAAAAGCATCCTTAGCAAAAAAGAGCCATATACGTCCCAGTAGGGAGGCGGGAAGTCCTGGAAATGACCAATAGGTGAGCTTATCCCAAGCGAAATGATTGGAAAATGGGGTTGTACCAAATTGTGAAGATCCTTGAATGACTCCGTGGGCCAGCATTTTCACATTAAAAACAGAAACAGTGTGTCCTTTTCTATAAATAAAATCTTGAGTGGCTCAGGGTAGTTTATGGAACAAATAAAGTAGCGCTTTCGAAGGCTGGTCCTTAAAGCACTTCCACAAAATTCTTGGTGCTGTACCATCTTCTGAGCTATGGATGGAAACTGCCATTGTGGAAACGACTCATAAGGCAGATAAGCATTCATGCATTTATTCGTTCATTCATTTTGCAAACTGAGTACCTACTATGTGCCATGCAGTTATTTTATAAGTATATGTTGTTTCATATTTAAACTTGAAGAATGAAATATAATTCATTTTAGAAATACAGCCAAGTTTCATCAGGAGAAAACCATTTTGCAGAGCGAGTCACCTTCTAAGTGTTATATAGCCAAATTGCAGGACATGTTAAATACACCGCCCATTGAGTGAAATAATAATCTGTAATCCAAAGCAGAAATACACATTATGCACACTCATTCCATTTTATGTAGTCAAATATTAATACAAATGTCATACATATGGCTACATACAAACCCACACACAGAGGAATATTCATCTGTTGATCTAAATGATTATGTATCTATATGAAAAGACGAGTAAATCCTATTAAATTACAATTTATTTTTATTTTACTTAGAAATGTTTTCTTAATATTTTGTGAATTGAGACACAAATTGAAATTTCATTTTAGGCGAGGCAGTCATTTTTGTATTTGTGGAATGACTGTCCTATTTCTGTCTGTTTCCATTACGCGACTTTCTGTGCTGCATTCTCTTTCTCTCTGTGCCTAGTGGGACATTAAAGGTTCTGTAATTATTTCGATAAGATCAGGGCTGTGGATTTTTTTTTTTTTTGGTTCCACTTAGTTATTTGCTAATAATCTGGCTTTAGTGCTAAAGGCTAACAAATTTCTTATTTAACGATGCATGTTTAAAACAGGAGACCCTGAAGAATTCTGTGGTTATTAATCTATAGTATATCAATTTTCTAGATTATGTAATTATCTCTCAACATATAATGTTTAAATTTTGAACACTAAAGCAAATGATTGTTGAATATTAACTAAAGTATGTGATGTTATTCTGGTGAGAAAATTAATCAGGACCTACCTAAGAAAAATTCTTACAACATAGGGATTATCAAACAAAACAAGGTCTCATATTAAGAAACTAAAACAAGATAACAGTAGCGATTAACCAGACTACAAGGTTTAAGAATGTGGGCAGAACTCTCAGAAGTCTATGAAAATGTCTTGGCAAGTCAAATCATGTATAATCAACCACGAGCCAGGCCAACCATAATAATCTGTATTTTTTTTTAATTATAATTATTCCATTCTCAATTCTTGGTAGTCAGTGGGATTGTTGTTGGCTATGTCCTGAAATATGGTATTGTTAGTATTTTTTTCCAGCAAGCAAGGCATGAATACACTATTAAAACTTTTTTTAAAAGTCAGAGCTTTCAGGTCCACAGTTGCCAAACTCATCCTGGAGAGTCCACAATAAACCTCAATTCACTGGAGGTTCTGGGGTCCCTCAGAAGGAGTGAAGCAATTCAGGGGCACCTCACAGAGGAAAGAGGTGAGAAGAGCCCCTGGAATACGTGGGTTTAGGATCTTTCCATGTCCTCAGAACCCTGGGGAAATCGTGCAGCAAAGGCACTCATTGACTTTTGTTTAACCTGACATCTGACATGTCCCAACTTATTTAACCTATTTGAGCATAAGCTACTATCATACTGTGGGACCCACTTTGGGAAATGTTAATCTAGAATCTTCCTGATCCTGAAATAAAACATGAGGGCTCCTCTGTATCACTGAGCCCAACTGCCAGGGCAAAGGGTGAGAGGCGGAAGGGAGAGTAATTCCCTAGAGCCTTCTGAGTTCCCCATGCCCACTGATGCCAACTTCAGAAATTTCCTTTCTCACCTGAGCCCATGTCCGCAATAAGATCAAGTCTGGTCCTCTGAGAAGATGCTGTGAAATGACCATACTGTGACATCAGATGTAAAATAACACTGATGATTTCCTTAAAACTTTACCATTTTAGGTTTTTCTAGATATTAGATCGTATCCTCAGCCAATAGGGATAAGTTGACTTCCTCTTTTCCCATTTGGATGCCTTTTCTTTCTTTCTCTTGCCTGATAGCTCTGGCTGGGACTTCCAGTACTGTGTTGAATGTGAGTGGTGACAGTGGGCATCCTAAGACTTTACCATTTTAATGACTGAAAATATTTGTTAAACATTGTGACCTTTTAAATCCATGTAGTCTTTGCTGGAAGCATATGGCCCTAAATAAAATTAAATATTAGATTACTCATAGAATTTTAAAAAGTAAAGGCTTTATGCCAACGGGTGCAAAACAGTGCTTTGCATTTGTCGTCTGACATTGTGGTTGTTGGTACAATGGAGAACACACACTCTCTCTTTCTCTTTTTGACTTGAACACATCAAGGTAAGCAGTTGAGGGAGACGGAAACCAACTGTTTTTCCATTCACCTTATTATTGAGCTGTGGTTATAGAACTTCCGTTTTTGTTATCAAAAGATCTTAACTAAAGCTTCAGTTATGCAGGGAGAAAGAGTTAACATTTAAAAATGTAGAAAATAGCTCTAGACACCTGTTCCGAGTTTGTAATATAATATTCAGAATAATATTACCTGGTAAATTACAGTTTAAAACTAGTTTAAGAAACATGGCTTATTATATTGTCTATCATGTATTTAATGTCATTGTTCTAGTTTATTGCTTTAAGTTTTAAAGAACATGTTTCTTTCTTCTGAGAGATCTAGCACCTAACAGGTGTCTAATAACGGACTGTCTCTATAAAAATTATCTCAAAGGTATCCTCAGCAAAGGACAAACAAGTCATTAAATAGTAGTTTAAAACAGACCTCAAAGCTTTACAATTAACCAGCAAAGCACACTAGTTAAGCCGTTTCCCTCTGGGGGTGATATAGTGCCTCAGGTAGCATTTTGAAGATTGGAGAACCCTGAAGAAGTTAGTGAGAATTTCTCTGGTGCACAATGCCATTTAGAATGAGAAAGAGAGAGAGAGAAACAAAGAAAGAAGTCAAGGCAAAATTTGCATAGGCATTGCCTCTCTAAATTTCATTTAAATATAGAATTTCTAAACAATATGATAATATGAATGTCTAAACAGTGTGACAATATGATAAGTAGCATATGTTTATTACAGCCGGCTAAGGGTTTATTGGCAGAATGTAATAATACCAGCCTCATATTGTTGAGTGGAAGCTAGACACGCTGTTCATAGCAGCCTGGTGGAGGCATCATGCCTCCCAGAGGTGAAACGTGGACTCTTCAAGGAGGAAGGACGCCTTCCATCCCTGCGGATGTTCATGGCAGTGAACAGTAAAGGAGCAATGTAGACATCTTCAGCCAGGGGTTATTAGCCTTCATGCTAGAGGAGGTGATAGAAAATATTTGGACTGGGAGAGTGACCCAAAAGCTCTACAGACTCAGACTCTGCAAAGCTGTGAAAGTCATAAGTAGAAATATTTTATTGAAAACTCCGTATCCTAGACAGGTAAAGCAAATAGAAAGGAAGCATACAGTAAAAAACAGTTTATTCATTTATAGATAGCTTTTTTTGTTACACAAACATAAATTGCCTTTTCCTCTGCAGCTAGTTTGGATCCAATTGAATATAATACGTGTCTTGTGACAGTGCTTGCATTTTTGCTTTGTGATTTTTGCTTTGCTTTGTGGATTTTGAGTAAAAGCAGAAGGAGAACTGATGCATTCCTAGTATAGAAGGAATAGGATCTCCATTGATTGAGTTGACATGCTAAATAGTAGTTTTGCGTGTTAATATTTATTTAAAGATGGTATTGCATCTATTATGAGCACAAGTGCTTATAGAACCATTAATTGACATTCATTGTTAGTTGAGCCATAGTTATCATAAGCGGTCTTTCTGTACATCGGCATTTGACATTTGAATATGTTTAATACAGTATATACTAACTGCGTTTGGCCAGATTCGTGAGTCACAATTTTAAACAGTGCAAGTTAGATTGATATCTTTAAGAAATGGGTCACTCCAACTTTGGGGGAAAAGTAAGTTATATAAGTAAAGATGCTTCATAAAGTAAATGATTTATTTTGCCCTGGTTATTAAAAGATGCCTGTCTTTATTATTTTTAACCAGTGATAATTGAACCCAGTGGTGCTTGTTTTCGAATTCGTATATATGCCCTAGCATCGAATACAATTCTTCGCACACAGTAGGCACTTAAATATTGATTATAAAAAGCAATGTATTTTAAGAAGAGAAGACTAATTTAGGGACTAAATTTCACTAAAACTTGAAGTCTTATAAATATGGATTTCTTTAAACTAATTTGTTATTTAGGTCATCAATATTAAACAGTCTGGAAATGGCCTGTTGGAGATTATCATTTAAGAGCATAAAACTGAAAGCTGGGGGGGAAAAAGATTAGTGGTACCCAAGTATTTTCTGTATTATCTTTAATGCCAACATTTAAAGAGTGGCAGCAATAGAAACATCTCAAATGACTAACTGTTAAAGCTTAGCCTCACCATGACAAAATTTGCATGTTCTGGTACTTCTCTGAGCCCATAATCACTGTATGTGTTACATTAAAAGAGTTGATTTTTATTGTCTTCCTAGCTTTCATTTCACATTTTTGCAATCATCTTTATACTGTTTGTTTTTATTTCAGGGTTAGTCAGCTATTTATTTCATTAGTATTGAGCAAAGCAAGCCAATAGATAAAAAACTGTCTTTTTTATGTATGCCTTTTATAATCATTTCTTTTTTAAGTAATAAATTTACATTTTATAATCGTAATCATGAAATTGCAAATGAAATCAGTTCTAGAAAGATTAATTCAGTCGTGCTCACAGCTGTGAAGACTGTGGAAATAAATATCATTTTGCAATAATGTATTCTTGACAAAGGGCATAACAAAAGAATGATTTCTATTCAGAGATAGTGGGTATATTTATTTTGCATGTTGGGGGAGGGGAATTCAGCTCTAGCTTTTCGACCCTGACCTAGTTTTGTAGCTGCTTATTATTCAGCTATATATTTGAGAAATCTCTGTAATTTAATTTGGCATCCTCTTCTGCATGTCTGCACCTAGCAGTAGGGGCCATGATATTAGCAGTGTCCCATGCTGAATCGTATTTATTTTAAAATATCCTAACGTACTCATAACTCAGAAAGAAAGTGTTAATTGTTACCAGGGAACTGCCTGATTACAGACTGGCTGTCCCGTCCAGGGCCCTGCCATAATTAGTAACCACTGTTGACATTTAGATTTAAATTGAATTTCCTTCTAATTAAACCCAGAGGGGGTTGATCCTCTCAGATGTACAGGTTAATAAAATTAGTCAGAAACTGTTAAACAGTAAGCTGAATTCTCCAAGAGAGCTGTCCCAATGTATTGTTAAGAATTCTGTAATTAATATTAAAGGCATTCATTAAATTTGAATTGTCTTTTTCTGCTTTGAGTTGCATATGGTTTTGTAGCAGTTATTTCTTTAATTAGGCCTGTTTCCTTTGATAACTACAGTATTACTAATTTCTCTCATGTTTGTAAATTTAGCATTATAAATACCATTCCCCCCTTGCATTCTGCTATGCATAATTCACATCACCATTATTCTAGGAGTACCCAATGAATAATAATAAATGCTAAAAATAAACACAGTCGTGGAATGAATTTGGGTACTCCAGATGACTCTTAACTGCTCTGTATTTGTCACTGTCCTTGCAACAAAGATATTTAAGCTTTACAGCGGGTCATCAGCATTTCCCTGGGTATATTTTTCTATCTACTCCTCACAAGTGTTGACAGAACAGTAGCTTGAATTTGGATTGCTTTGTCTGCCGATAGGAAGCTTTCTGGTTCTAGCTACTTTGTAGATTCTGCATATCAAGACAGGCTTTGATTCCCCCTCCCTTACAGGGGCTTGGGGAAAATAAAAAAGCTCAACACTCTGTATGAAAATAGATGACAGGAAAATTTTAAATGATCAGTCATGAGAGATAAAGAGAATTCGGTAATTTTCCGAGCAGGCGTCCAATATGAACCTATTGATGGCGTCTGGATTTAAAGGAACTTTTGTGAGGCACGGCTTCAGCTACTGTTATCAGTGCTTTACTTCTGAACTCACTTATTAATTTCTTACGTACCCCACAGAGTAACAGCATAGTGTCAACTTCACCATTGTAAACAAGTCTTGTTTTCAATATACCAATAGTAGTTTTCTATGTTAATTTTTAATAAATAGCACTCTCTAAATAGGTTGGATGATTATACTTTCTTTTAAACTTTATTAATACCTAAAACAATGACTGTTCCCCTCCTCCCCATAATAAAAACCTCTAGTCCACAGAACCAGGCACTTGGGATAATGGGTTTTAGAAATGGATTTGTACAGGATTTGGCAAGGTGCTTTAAATATTATACTTACTCCTCAAAAGAGAGACATGATGATTCTGTAACATGCTTCTTAATTTTCTAATCAAAATAAACAGAAGGAAACAACATGACTTCATTTTTCTTATTAAGCCTACTTAACTAAATTGAATTAAATAAAAATGTTCCTAGTCATAATTAGTTTCAAATGGGGGAAATTTGGGGCAGAATATGCTTAGCATATGAATAGTTATGCCTCATATAAGCCTATCTGATAGAACTTAATGCCTACAGAGTTTTAAGTTATGGGATGATTTCTTTAACATAATGTGAAACCTCATACTTTATGTCTTTATGGCTGGAGTGCATTATATTACTGATGATAGTCTGGTGCAGCCAAATCCAAAATCAGATGTCCCTTAACAGTTGGATTCGATGCTAAAATCCAGGATGAGAGCAATGTCCAGTAAGAGAGTGTGTAACATCCAGATAAACAATAGCATTTTGGCTGGGCAGGGTGCCTCACTCCTGTGATCCTAGCACTTTGGGAGGCTGAGGCAGGAGGATTGTTTGAGGCCAGGAGTTCAACCAGCCTGAGTAAGAGCAAACACCTGTGTGCCTGTAGTCCTACTCAGGAGGCTGAGGCAGGAGGATCCCTTGAGCCCAGGAGTTTGAGGTTGCAGTGAGCTATGATGATGCCACTGCGATCTAGCACAGGTGAAAGAGCAAGACCCTGTCTCAAAAAACAAAACAAAATAAACCAAAAATGAAAAAGCATTAGCAATTGTATGGTGTCGAATGGTCTTAGTTAATACCACACTGGAAATCCTAGAACTGAGAAAATATTGTCCTGCCAATAGTTCTGTGAAGGAATAGGCAAAAATGTGCTGATAGTCATAAGCTACAAGCACCAACAGATGTAGAATTGCTGGGTATTACCAAGAACTGTACATCGTGGCATTAACCACAGGCTTGATCTATTTGTCACCAATGAGTTTCTTGACTCAGTTTATTTTAGGGTATGTTTTTTACCTATAGGAACAGATGTGGGTGGGGAAAGAGTACACTGCCTGGGAACGGGAGGTATCTGCCAGCCAGCCAAGCAAACCAGTGAGAGCATCACTGTGTCTCAGTCTCCTTCTTGCTAAAACTGAGAGATGGTGAGTTCCCTTCTTAACCTCACTATGGGCCTATCATTTCTGAAGTTGAAGAGGAAGTAAGGTATTTGCAAAAAGATGAATCTTTGAAAAATGTGCTGTGATCTCGATCGCTATTTTATAATGAAAGATAAAAATTAGGAGGATTAATATGAATTCTCTAGTTTTTATGCTATTATATTAGTTATAAATCCAGATGGCTTTTCTAGAGAGAGAACAATTTCCTGATTCTGCCTTGAAGATTGAGTATTAATTATTTTCTTTTTCCAAGAAAAAAATGTGATTTCTTGTGAGGTCTGGAGTTGAGGCCTGAGGCTTCTGCCAGCGTGGGTAGAGCAGGGCAGCAGGTCAGGTTCTCCGTGGCCATTCTCGGGGCGGGGGGGCGTTCCCCAAACACCCCGCCGCCATGGGCCGCTCGGGTTCAGTTGCTTCCTCCAGCACCCCCTCCCCAGTGATCCCACTGTGCCCCAAACTTATTGCTGAAATGTCCATCTCGTCCCTTCTACAAGAATGTCATCCCTCTTTGGTTCTACACTAATAATCAAAGATCCTTCATTTGTCGTTAGCTCCAAGCATCAGATCAGTTATTGGCCTACTTCACCATTAAATTCCTAATCCTTACAGTAGGATTCTATATCATTTATGCATTTTTACTATAGTCACATCAAAGAGACAAAGGGTTGGTGGCCTTGTTTTGAGAGGAGGTAAGGGTGGGCGACAGGAGGAGGAGGATGCCATGATGCCAGGGTGGCCTTGCCTAATTTGATTCAAATACAAAATGTCAGGTCAGGCCATGTTGGAATTGAACTTCTTTCCCCTTGAATTTGTGTGTCAAGCCTCACTTTGACCTTGAATGAATTCATCTCTGCAGCATTTCTGTCTTGATCATGTGCAGAACGGATTCCTTTAAGGAGTCTCCTTGAGGTCTCTCGTTGAGTCATGGCTGTTTGCAGGAGAAAGCGGGCGATGGTGGCCCCTGGGTAGAGGTCACCAGAGAGAAGCTCAGATGTGTTGGGTATCACTGTGCACCAGGCAACAGGGTAGGCACTTCCGCATCTAATCTCACCTAATCTTCAAGTAAACCTAAAAGAAAGGTGGTATTATTATGATGATTATTACTGTTATCCTCATCTTACCAATTAGGAAACTAATAGGAAGAGAGGGGAGAGGTCAGACACCTTGATCAAGGTTACAGAAAACAAGTGACAGAGATCCTTACCCTGCAGCCTAAAGCTAACCCAGTTGAAGAAGAGATATGAAGAACAAATACAAATGTTAGTAAGGAGATTTCATGACACTGGAAAAAGAATTTGCTGAGTTTTGTCAACCCAGACTGCCATGTGCAGAAAGCTTCGGCTCCCTTAAAAGTCATGCAAACAGAAATGCTTCCCTTCTCCCTTCCAGAGCTTTCCAGTGAGAGAGAGCAAGCTGGGGTGGTAGTTTCTGTGGGGTAAAAGCAAGCTGTTTCCACCGACTTTCCTGGGTAAGGCTGCGTCTTGGGGGTCAGGGATTCTTCTACAAGGAAAAGCCACTCATTGTGCTTAGGAGATAGAGTAGAAATAAATAGGATTTTCCTCCAAGAAAAAGAGTTTTTGATGGATTGAAATCACATTGGTGGCAGGCTAATCCCTGGGCTCTTTGTTACCTTGGCTTTTGTTAAACAATGTCCAGTTACCACCTGTATCTTTATGTTCTTTAGATAAATTATGTGTAATTGTCAGTTCTGACATGTTCCATGAGCGGAGTGAAAAGGCATCTAAAAATACAATGTATCTGAAATTAACTTCATGGTTTTTCCATGAGTTCTTCCTTTGTCCAGGCAAACTTCTTTTCCCAGAGGCGCTGGCTTTATTTCATTTCCCAAAGCAATGATGAGAAACAGCCTTTCTTACTGTCATGACTGTTGTGGTTGCAATTCGGCTATGCAAATGGGCACACACACTGGGCAATCTGAACTGTATCAGAGAGGCTAATGGAGGTGACATGTACAATGATCCTTTGTCAAAAACCCTGCAGGTCCCTTCAATTAACTCCAATTTGTTTTTAATAGGAGTTGCGACTATAGGAGAAATATATTTGTGTTCTCTTGGTGCAGAGAAAGTGGATAATAGCACTTGACTCATTAGAAAGCATTGACAAATACATTATTATAGTGATCCTCACAGTAACACTAGGTGGTAAGTATTATCATCCCAGTTTTGTTGAAAGGGCTGTAAGGACTGAGACTCAGAAAGGTTAAAAGGCTTTCGTAAGCTCAGAGAGATCAGGTGAGGCAGCTGGGGCAGAATCCTGTCCAAACCCCTTGCACTGGGATGGAATCCAGTATAATTATGGTGGGCAAAGACATAACTGAAGAAAACTTGTGCAAATTGTGCATTTCAATTTTGGTTGGTCTCTTCTCTCTTAAAATTATGTGCAATATTTTAATATTATCTTGTCAGTGACTCACCACCTAAAATACTTCAGCTGTCTTTTCCAACTTTCAAATTCTTTCATGGGGATCTTTCTGAAATATAGTAAAAATAATAATGGTCATCATAATTTGCTATTGTTTATGGACTGCTTCCTGTTAAGTAACTTACGAAGCATTTTACTCACATTGTATCATTTAATATTTGCAATAATCTTTTGATTAAGTGCTCTTTGTAGTCTCATTTTATTCATGAGAAAATTCAGACTGCCAGATGTTAAGTAACTGGCCCAAGATTTCCCACTGGTTAAGTGAAGGAACTAGAACTGACACTCATAAATTCTACACTGTATGGTATCATAGACATAAATTTTGAAGATCATTTTAAAGTCAAGAGTATAATTATGGTAGAAATTCTATCCTCCATCTTCCAAATCAAGCAAAAACTCCAAATTTAAACAAGACATTCTATTCTTCTCCTATGTTTATTCCAAAGCTAGATTATAAGTTATTTACAGCTGGTCAGATTTTTAAAAACTCATTTTTTACTTGTATATTTCTTGCTTGTTTCATGTGACCCTTTCTGGTTGAGGGCTGCAGATGAGATGAAGTGGCAGTACAAGGGGCAGAACTGGGAGTTGCTAACTTTTTATTTGATTGCTTTGAGATAGCGGCCCAAGCTTGTGGTGAAAATAGAAGGGGCCTGAAAGAGAATCTGATGCCTCATGAAACTGTTAAAACAAACAAACAAACAAACAACAAAAAAAACCCCTTAGAATGTGGAAAGAAGAAAGGACGTGGAAAGGAGAAGAGGAGATTGAAGAGCCAGGGAGGTATAAGATGGAAGATGAGAGACAGCATGCATGGGAGGCTTGTACTCGTTAAGAAAGAAAGGTTGAAAAAGAGAAAAGCAGGAAGGAAAAAAACGAATAAAGAAAGGAGAAAGGAAGGCAGAAAGGAAAGGAAAATGGTAGGAAGAAAGGGAGAGAGAGGAAGGGAGGGAGGAAAGAAAAAGTTACGGAGGGAAGAAGGAAGGAGAGAAGGAAGAAAGGAAGGAAAAAGGCAGAGAGGGAAGAAAAGAAGGAAGGAAGGGACAGAGAAAGGGCTTGATGGAGGAAGGGAAGAAAAACCAAACAAAATTTAAACCAAAAGAGAGAAGTGGAGTGTAAAATCCACTGAAATCTTCCTGGACCCCAGCTCCCTTCATGCACCCTAAAAAAAAAAACATTGTTTATAGCATTAAACCAAAGTAACTGCTGATCTGTAATGTGCCAAATTCTGTTGAGAAATTAATTTATTGCCGGCCATGCTGGAGGCCATCGTGATAGCCCAGCAGGGGCATTTGCCAGTGAGTTTTTCAGGTGAAAAATGTCACCAGACAGCCACCATGAGAAATTTTGCGCCACTGAAGAGGCCACAAGGAGAGGCTTCTCTGGGAATGTGTCACCCACATTGAACACTGCAGGACTTATGACTGGTCGTTAAATCTCACGTGATTTCTAGAGTGATGACTCAGTCAGGGAAGAAGTGAGTTTTTGTGCAGAAGGATCTTCCTTCCAATGAAGTAGCAGGCTAGGCGTGGCCTCGCATGGGGACCACCTATCCTTTCCAGGCTCCCGCCAGGCTGTAGATAAGAGCAAAAAGCAGCTCAACGGCCCCTCCCACAGGGCGTGGTTTCAGTGAGCGCAGACTGTCCCCCCTTTATTGAAAGGTACGTACATACAGTGGAACTCCCACTTGTTTCTTACCTGTCCTTTATCCATTAATAATCTTGTCACACAGGCAGTAATCTAAACCCGTACAATTTCTTCAAGATATATTTCGTCCTACCACCAGGTTAGCCTCACTGTGACTAATTAATGAGATAACTTGTTAATCTAGATGCAGCTTAGTCCTCTCATCGAAGCAAACGCACAGGTAATTCGTCCAGTCTTTTACCAATTGACCTGAGGAAAATAGAAATCACTCCAATTAAAGCTGTTTTTATTTGATGAAAGGAACTGATAAGAATAAAAAATTTTAATTTATAAAAATGAAAAAATGTGTAGCGACTTGATTTTGAATGTCCAGACCATCTTGAGCTAAAATTTAAGTTCAGCGGAAGTGCAACATGTAAAAGGTAAACGCATGGAAAAATGGTCATGCTGAATTTGAAAGTAACTTTCTTTCTTAAGGAAGAAACTTTTTCCTGAGTTAGGTTATCAGTACCATAGCTGATAACCTTCCAACTTCTTAGACAAACTTCCCCAGAGTCTATTATCCTGTGTTGACAGAAGATGTCAGAATTGTTATTACATATGTACTTTAATATCCTTAGCTAATACTTAAATAATGTTAGCATATCATATAATGTCATGCACAGAATGAAAGTTTACCAGACAATGCCAAGCACTACTCTTGTTTATTTCCTTATTTATTTATTTATTTTTTTTGTGATCTCGCCCCCCATCCCCACATTACTCCAGAAAGGATGGGTGGAGGTTCCGTTATTCATTCAGTGGTAGATTTCCTTCCTACTAAAATTGCGATTTGTCAGTAAATGAGTTGTTCACATATCATTATTCAAAATTCCTTTATTGATTTCTATCCCCAACACGTTGTGGATCTCTTCATGTATTTTCTGAAAATCCTTAGTTTACACTGTTAGATGTACTTTTCTTAAACTCCACTACCATTGAACAGCCCCCATGTACTGTATAAAAACTTAAGACACATCGTCTACCACTGAACACTTCAAAGTCCACAAAGTGCTATTTGTAACTGCCATTTCTTTTTTTCTACCACTTTTAGACTTATTCCCAGTAGGTTAAATTAATTCTTCAAGAAAAAAGAATCTCATTAAACTATG
>CAUYRT010036541.1:0-10893 GCA_963574885.1 Lepilemur ruficaudatus
CACTCTCTTGCCCTGGGCTAGAGTGCCATGGCATCAGTCAAGCCTCAAACTCCTGGGCTCAAGCAATCCTTCTGCCTCAGCCTCCCAAGTAGCTGGGACTACAGGCATGTGCCACCATGCCCGGCTAATTTTTTACATATACTTTTAGTTGTCCAATTAATTTCTTTCTATTTTATAGTAGAGACGGGGTCTCGCTTTTGCTCAGGCTGGTCTTGAACTCCTGACCTTGAGCTATCCACCTGCCTCGGCCTCCCAGAGTGCTAGGATTACAGGCGTGAGCCACCGCGCCCGGCCCTTCCTCCCTTTTTAAAGGCTGTAGTAGTAATTTATTTCTTTTGAACATATACCCAAAATTTGGATTGCTGGATCATGTGGTAGTTCTATTTTTAATTTTTTGAGAAACCTTCATACTGTTTTCCATAATGACTGTACCATTTACATTTCTACCAACAATGTATAAGTTCTCCACAACTTGATCTACGCTTGCTATCTTTTGCCATTTTAGAATAGCCATCCTAACAGGTGGTGTGAGGTGATACGTCATTGTGGTTTTGATTTGCATTTCCCTGATAATCAGTGATGATGAGTACTTTTCACATATGTGTTTGCCATTTGTATGACTTCTTTGAAAAAATATCAGTTCAAGTTCTTTATCCATTTTTAAATTGAGTTACTTGGGATTCCTTTTGCTATTCAGTTGTGAATTCCTTACATATTTTGAAGATTAACCCCTTATTAGATATATAGTTTGTACATATTTTCTCTTATTACTTAGACTGTCTTTTTATTCTGTTGCTTGTTCCCTTTCTTGTGCATAAGCCTTCTAGTTCAATGTAGTCTCTATTGTTTATTTTTGCTTTAATTGCTGGTGGTTTTAGAGTCCTATGCAAAAAATTGACTGCCCAGACCAATCTTGCAGGGTTTTTCCCCTGTCTTTTCCACTAAGAGTTTTGCATTTTTAAGTCGTATGTTTAAGTCTTTAACCCACTTTTAGTTGATATTTGTGTATGGTGTAAAATAAGGGTCCAATTTCTGCAGATATTCAGTTTTTCTAACACCATTTTTGTTGAAGAGACTGTATTTTGCCCTCTGTGCATTCTTGGTGCTTCAGTTGAAGATTACATGACCATGTATTTGTGGGTTTATTTCTGGGCTATTCTCTACCATTATTCTATGTATTTGTTTTTATACCAGTGGCATTCTATTTTTAAACTGTAGTTTTGTAGTATGTTTTGAAATCGGGAAGTGTGATGCCTCTAGATTTGTTCTTCTTGCTCAAGATTGCTTTTAGCTATTCAAGCACTTTTGTTCTTCCATATGAACTTTTGGATTTTTTTTTATATTTCTGTAAAAAATGTCATTGAAATTTTGATAGAGAATACATTGAATTGGTAGATTGCTGTGGGTAGTATGGATATATTAGCAATATTAATTCATCCACTGCATGAACATGGGATATATTTCCATTTATTTGTGTGTTCTTCAATTTTTTTAATGACTGTTTTATATTTTTCAGTGTACAGGTCTTAACCTCCTTGGTTAAATGCATTACCAAGTAATTTATTTATTTTGATGCTCTTGGAAAGGGATTCCTTTTTAAATTTCTTTTTCAGATAGTTGTTAGTGTATAGAAATGTAACTCATTTTTCTATAATGATTTTGTATCCTGCAACTGTATGTGTTCATTAGTTATAATACTTCTTTAATGGAGACGTTAGAGCTTTCTATACATAAGATCATGTCATCTGCAAAGAGACAATTTCATTTCTTCCTTTTAGATTTAGATGACATGAATGTACATATTTTTGCTTAATTGCTATGGCTAGGACTTCCAGTACTACATTAAATAGAAGTGATAAGAATGAACATCCTTGTCAAATTCCTGATTTTTGAAGAACAGCTTTTAGCTTTTTACTATTGAGCATGATGTTAGCTTTGGGTTTGTGATGGTCTTTATTGTGTTGAGGTACATTTCCTCTATATCTAATTTATTGAGAATTTTTACCATGAAGGGATGTTCAATTTCACCAACTTTTTCTTCATCTAATGAGATGATCATATGATTTTTATTTTTTATTCTGTTAATGTGGTATATCACATTTATTGATTTGCATATATTGAACCATTTTTGCATCCCAGGAATCAATCACACCTGATCAGGGCCAAACTAAAAGAATCTTTGATATCACTTATTTAGAAAACAACCATTCCATAAATGAAAAAGTTGTGTCCCAATGAAATTGTGTCCCCTGTATTAATTGTATATTACTATATGAAAATTAACTTAAAATTTAGTGGCTTAAGAATGTCATACAGTTTTTGAGATGCAGTAATTCAAATGTAGTTTAGTCACATATTTCTGGCTTTGGATCTCTCACGAGGTTGCAGTCAAGCTTTTGCCTGGGCTGCATTCTCATGGCTTGACTGAGGCTGCAGGAACTATTTCCAAGTTCACTCATGTAGCTATTGGTAAGAAGCTTTAGTTCCTTGCCAGGTAGGTCAATTCATAAGGCTTTCCCAAGATCACATGATCTAAGAAAGCCCCATCCAAGACTGAGTGATCTAAGAGAAAGAGAAACCAAGTTGGATGTTCTATGTTATAATCTAAACTTAGAAATGGCATATCATCTATTCTGTCATATTTGATTGGTCACATACACCAATCTTAGTACAATTCACAACAAGGGTGGCAAGGCATTGAGGGATCATCTTTAAGTCTGAATAACACAGAACTTTTGACTTGGAATTCAAAGACTTGTGCTAATAACTCATTTGGATAGTAGGAAAAGAAGAAACCCACTCTTTTCCTTGCCCTCGTGAAAAGCTTCATCTTTAGAAAAGATGACTGTATATAAATTGTCTTTCTGCTTTTGAGGTATTAGATATTCACCTGATTCTTTATCATCCTTGGAAAACATAAAGCAATAGTGTATTTGAGCAGTAAAGAGGTACACTGAATGCCCCTCTAAAATCCTTAATTCCCTTACTTTTGCGTATCCTCCAGCTAAATCAATGGATTTACTAGAAAATTCTATTGTTAAACAGAAGCCAAGAAAGCTTTCTTAATGGGAGGAATTGAACAGAGTGGCAGTGCAATTTGTAACTTTCAGGTGCCACGATCTCCATTCTTTTTGAAGCCTGAATTTATCCTCCTGAAATCTATGAATAGCTCTTCAAGGACTTAGGAATTCCTCTTTGATGTTTTCCTGATAAGCTTTCTATATGCTTCAAGACAGAGCACTAAATTAAGATAGTCTCAAGGCTAACCTGCACACTAAGCTGGCAATTCTCACGCTGTTTTTTATTCAATCTAAATTAGGCTAGTAGGAGTGATGTAATAGAGAATGACAATCAGGTTTTCAGCTTATTATTATAGAGAGTTTTGCATAGTGTAGAATTTGCTCTAAATTTGTCTCTTTAAACACTTTTTTTAAAGAAAATAAGACATACTTTTCAGTGTATTACTAGGCACAATGAATGTATACAATCTAGAATGGGCTTGCAATCAGGAAGAATTAGAGCAAGAAAGAAGTGTTTTTGTGCTGATCTTTACTGCTCAGAGCAACAACTTACATGAAATAAATGTAGTTCAAACATCAGCTGGTCTCTGCTTCATTCACTTTAAGAGATAGCCTCTTTTATCTTATTGATTTTTCTCTGTTCATTACGGATCACTTCATCCCCCTTTGATTTTTTTCTCTTACTCACTTGGCACTTCTTGTAGGTGCTTCACTTCTTACTAATGGCAATTGCTGGCTATTGACCAAATATGACATGACTACTGAATCAAAACTTTTTACATCATTATAGCTCAATATTGGTAAGTGCAGTTTTATATACTCCAAATTAGCTCTGCAAATGACATTTAGAAATGTAGAGGCCAGCAAGGACAGAATCATAATATAACTGTACAACAATACAATCACAGTTTATGTGTCTTCTAATACTATAGAGTAAAATAATTGTACTGATATAGAGTTGAGTGAAGGAGAAAATTCCACAAATATCCCTGTACTCAAGGGTGTACAGTTTCTTTCATTGCTATTTTTATTCCATTTGATAATAGAACTGCAAAAATAAAATTAATCTTATACAGTAAATACTTGGCCACTGGGTAAACAAGCCAATGAACACATTGATTTTATTTATATATTTTTCTTTTTTTTAGATGTGACATTTGACAAGCCCAACACTCTCAAGGATAGTAATCGCTATTAAGCCCACCTTGCCAGTCAGCAGTGGCAGAAAACAAATTATATTGTGTATTATATTCACTGTTTTCTAACCTGTTTCTATGACCTAGTGCACTTACTAAATCTTCATTTTTCCTACAGGTTGCATTTGTAATGTAACGTATTCTACAAGATATGTGCCTGTAGCCCAAAATGGAAATAATTCCTTTGTGAAATGTGAATGCTTTGAAAACATGAATAGTCAGATAGAAGATGGAAGAGGTATAAAAATGATATGAGAAAAGGCAGGTAAAACAAAATAAAAATAAATTGTAGAGAACCTTATGGCTTTTGTCATATTTGCCAGAGCCCCAGAAGTGATGTACACATCTTATACAGGATACCCTAGTAGGAAGTGAAGGAAATATAAGATGCAGAACTGTGTATTGAGATTTTTTTTTTCAAATTCTCATTTGAATACAGATCTTTTCCCTTTTGGATTGAGAATATAACTACGTAATCATTCATGTGAATGATGTAAGTCCACACTTTATTTTTTTCTTTATTTATTTATTTTAGCATATTCTGGGGGTACAAATGTTAAGGTTATGTATATTGCCCTTGCCCCCCTCCCCCTTGAGTCAGAGCTTCAAGCCTGACCATCCCCCAGATGGTGCGCATCGCACACATTATGTATGTATATACCCATCCACTCCTCCCCCTCCCATCTGTCCCACACTCCATAAATGTTGTTCCTATCTTTTTGACTTCCTTTCCCTTCTCCTCAGTGGCTGTACTATATCTTTACTATTCGCCTTGCATCCTTAGTCTGCCTCCTAATTAAAACCCTCATTTGGCCTTCAAATATGCTCAGTCCTCTCCACTCAGAAAATGGACAAAAAGAATGATGCACTTTGTCTTCTCTTCTTTCTCTCTTCTGACAGACTCTCAAGAGTAATCTACGCCATTTTCATTCTTATGCCTCCCATTGAGGCTTTTTAAATTTCTTCTAATAAAGTCTTTTTTTAAGAACAGTTTTAGATTCACAAAAAAAAGGGCAGAAGGTAAAGAAATTTCCCATATACTCCCAGGTCCCACACATGCATAGCCCCCCCCATTACCAACATCCCCTACCAGAGTGGCACATTTGTTATAATACAATTGATGAATCTACACTGCCACATCATTATCACCCAAAATCTACAGTTTATATTAAGGTTCACTCTTGGTGTTATACATTCAGTGGGTTTGGAAAAATGTACAATGACATGCATTCACCATCATAGCATCACATAGAGCAGATTCATTGCCATCAACAATCCTCTGTGTTCTGCCTATTCATCCCTCCCTCCCCTCAACTTCTGGCAATCACTGATCTTTTTACTGTTTCCATAGTTTTGCTCTGTCCAGAATGTCATATAGATGGAATCATACAGAATGTAGCCTTTTCAACACTGGCTTCCTCCACTTAGTAATATACGTTTGTTTCCTCCATGTCTTTATGTGGTTTGATAGGTCATTTTTCTAGCATGAATACAATGCCATTGTCTGGATATATCAAGGTTTATCCATTCATCTACTGAAGAATATCTTGGTTGCCTCCAAGTTTTGGCAATTATGAAGAAAAGCTGATATAAGCTGATATAAACATGTTTCTATTATAACACATTGTTTTTTTGTGTATGTACATAAATTTTCAACTCCTTTGGGTAAACACCAAGGGGTATAATTGCTAGATCCTATCATAGGAATATATTTAGTTTTGTAACAAACTGTCAAACTATCTTCCAAAGTAGCTACACAGTTTTTCATTCCCAGCAACAATGAATGACAATTCCCATTGCTCCACATCCTCGACAGCATTTGGTGTTGTCAGTGCTCTGCATTTTTGCCATTCTAATAGGTACGTAGCAGAAACTCATTGTTGTTTTAACTAGTTAGTCTTAAATTCATTGAACTATGTTTTTCCCTCTACTACTCCACTAAAACTGCTTAAAACTGACTTCTTAATTGTCAAATAGACTTTTAATTGGTCACCTACACTGATTTCTTTAGAACATCTATCTTCTCCTCTCTTGGATTACCTGGCAATACTATTTTGATTTTCCTTATCATTTACTGTTATTTATCTGGCTGAAATACAAATATATTAGTATTTCATATGCTCTACTGTTCACAGATGAACATCATCTTCTTGTTATGATCTTTCTACGGTCCCTATATCAACTATATAAAATTATTTCTCCAGTATTAAACTTTCTTCTGAATGCAAGATTCATTTTACTTCACCTACCAAACTTTGATGATCCATGTAGTTCTCCAATAGAAGCCTCAAGTATGTTATGCCCCCCAAATAGTAGTAGTAATAATACTAATTTTTATAATGGTAGAAATAACAATATAGTTTACCATCATTATTTGTTTTTTGGAGCTAAAACCCCATGAGAGGGAATTAATCCACATGTTTTATTGTGGATAAAACTAAGCATCAAAATTAAGAAAAGTGCACAATGTCAAAAAGCCAGTACAGGAGTCTCTTGGTTGAATCATTGGGATTTTCTAGATATAATATCATATCATCAGCAAAGAGGGAGAGTTTGATCTCTTCTGCCCCCATTTGGACACCCTTAATTCCCCTCTCTTGTCTGATTGCTCTGGCAAAGACTATGTTGGAGAGAAGTGGCGGTAGTGAGCAACCTTGTCTTGTTCCAGTTCTAAGTGGTCATTAGTACATATTTTATATGCAACCTATCTTACAGTTTCAATAACTAATTTGGCTGTTTATCTTTCACAGCTAAGCAAAAGGTTTGACTGAATAATATTTCAATAGATAATTTATTTAAGAACCTCGGCCAGGCATGGTGGCTCACACCTATAATCCTAGCACTTTGGAGGCTAAGGCAAGGGGATTGCTTGAGGCCAGGAGTTCAAGAACAGTCTGAGCAAAAGCAAGACCCCATCTCTACAAAACCGAAAAATCAGCCCACGTGGTGGTCCACACCTTTAGTCCCAGCTACTCAGGCAGCTGAGGTAGAAGGATTGCTTCAGTCCAGGACTTTGAGGTTGTGGTGAGCTATAGTGATGCCACTGCACTTTAGCCTAGGCGACAGAGCAAGACCCTGTCTCAAAAAAAAAAAAAAAAAGAAAGAAAGAAAAATTTCATGGCTCTCCATATTAAACAAACAGTGTTTATTTTAAAAAATAAATAAAACCTCACATACGTAACTCTGTCCTATTTTGGTAGAAATACCTTGTAAGGGTATTAGTTTTGTATAAAGTGATATAAGAATGTCCTGATTAGTCATCACAGTATAGATGTGCCCTACATTATTAGGCATTTTTCCCCCCAGCTTTATTAAGGTAAAATTCATACGTAAAAATTGTTATGATTTAAGGTTTGCAATGTTAAATTTTTTTTTTTTACTATTTTAATTTTTATTATGGAATTGGTGACTTTCTGCATTTTCATATATAAGCTCATATACTATTATTTACAGTTTTTTTTTTAAGGGAAGGCTGGCAGGTAATTTAAATATGCTAATTCTGAGTCAAAAAATCATCCAGCAATACAGGTGAAATTAACTAGTGCAGATTGCATTCTATGGTACAGTTTTATGTATAAATTACTCAAATGAATAATTTAAAAATGCATTTTGTTATTGGATGATAATTATTTATTTTAACTTAGTATTTGTAAAATTTAACGCATTGTTGTACAGCAGCATAGCTCCCATCTACCAGCCATTATCACAGCACAGCATCCTCCGACTCTTTTCTAGAAATTCATTACAATTTTACTGGACATATGTTATTAGATTAGTTCCTTTATCTGACTGTGTGTATCTCAAAATTGGGACTATATCTAAATTAAACTATCAGTGTCTAACACAGTAGTTCATCAGAGCAGGTATTAATTGAAATTGTTTCAGAAGCAAATAAAGGACAGAAAATCAATGCCAAAAAAAAAAAAAAAAAAAAAAACCTGGAGGGAGAACATATATAAGAGCCCAATTTCAGAACATACAATGGTATGAAAGTAGCCAGAACTTGTAAATTCCAGAATTAGAAACTCAAACGCTGTTGAAAACAACAAAATGAACCAAAACACAAATAAACAAACCTACAGTCACTATCCACTTTTCATTTTGTTTGTTTCTCCCTTCTGTCACCTCAGGTTTTTTTGATATCCAAATCAGTTTTGGCTACACCCAAGCCCCCATTGCAGAAAACGTGGCTGAGTTTTCACATTTTAACCATTCAGTAAACATTCTCACATATGAGTTGAATCTTATTGCAAATTCCAAATTTTTTTTTTCTTGCTTTTTAATGGATTCTGAATGACCCAGCTTGGGTCAGGTAGCCACCTAGAGCTTTGCTAGTTTGACCAGGAAATGGGGTCAGACTGCCCTATAATTATGTGAGTAGAGGTGTGGAGCGGCTACCCAAGAGGCATTACTAGGTATGTCCATGTAGTAGTACTCAATATAGCTTTGATAAACTGAAAAGATGAATAAATGAGCTAATGAATAAATGGATGAATCACATAAAAATATATAATTCACTAACAATGTTTTCATCAATAAGCTTTGATTGATATTTTTTGGAAGGGGAAGTAGTTTTTCCCTGGTGACAAATAATTATTAAAGAAGAATCTTATGACTGACATTCTTGGATATTTGTTTTTCTTCCTTTTCTGCCTGCTATATTTGTTTTTACTTAAGATTAGTTGGGAAGCCTTTAAAGTACAGAATTTTCTTTTTATCTGTTTTTATTCTGCTGTCAGAGAATAGGTAGTTTTCACATAACAGGATGTTCAGTGTATGTTTTTAGGATTGCTATATTTATTACTGTCCTCTAGTGATTCATCTTGAACAAAGATGTTTGTAAACAAAACAGGAACAGTGCAGATATTATCACCGGAATTCCCAGTTTCTAGTTCCCCTAACTTAATTCCTTTTCTCTAATTGAGTGATATTTTCTCACACATATCTAGTAAGACACATGAAAATATTAGTTAATAGTTATATACATATTCTACAACTTTTCAAAGCTCTTTCTTTTTAAATTTTATTTTTAATTGACATATAATGATTGCACATATTTAGGGAGTACAATGTGATGTTTTGGTATATGCATACATCATGTATTGATCACATCAGAGTAATTAGCATAGTAATCATCCCAAACATTTATCCTTTTTGTGAAATGGGAACATTCAAAATCCTCTCTTCTAGCTATGTGGAGATATACAAAATTACATTTAGAAAGAAAGAATAACTTCTGGTGTTTTATTGAACAGTGGGATGACTATAGCTAACAATATAGCATTGTATATCAAATCTCTTTCTTGAGGTTGCAGTGCACTAGGCTAGGATGCAGGCTAAGAACAGAATATGTACCTTCAATAGCAACTTAAGTAAAACAATCCAAGATGCATTCCAAGAGGCAATAGCAGAGTGAATAAACAGAAGGGTGATGCTGGGTAAATATCGGACCTGCATCATGAGCTTATGGCTTGTGTATACTACTTTAATATGACCATGTGTGCGGATGGATCAGCTGGCTCTATTTAAAGTTTTAGACACAGGTTAATTCTCCCCAACCACCATCCCCTTCCTTTAGGGCTTACCTAGCAGATTTATAACAATTCTGGGGCATTCCTGAGGTGACCAGTAAGTTGCCATCATAGTTTTCTTTTACTGTGCCCTTTCTAAAAAACCTAAATCAGGAGCTTGTGACAGAGTTCTTGGAGGGAGATACTTCTTTCACAACATACCCGGATTCCCTTTCTTGGTATGTTAGTGCTGATTTTTGGAAGTAATCTTGAGTGTAATAAGATGAGTAACTTGCAATGAAAGTAATAAGATGATGAGTAAGCCTCAATCTTATTAGTACTGCAAGAAAACATTTATATAGCAATTGTACACACACACAATTTTTATAGGGAAACTGTTACATTTTTTAGACAGAAATATTTATATATTTACCCTATAATCTTTGTCATCCTTTGAGATGAACATTATGGATACACTACATAATTTTCAACTTTAAAAACTGGTTTATCTGACAAAACAGGAAGAATTATTCACTACTGTTAATTAACCACACCAAAACTAGTATTAAAACTGTAGTTTCAAATTTAATTATATTAAATTATTTTTAAAGGTACTATATTCATAAAATCAAACTTTTGTACATATTAAATATCTAGTTATATTATCTCCATTTAGAATAAAACAACCCAATTAATTTAATTTTTAAACACTCTCTTACTAATAGGAGTTGCCTTTTAAAAAATCTGAGTATTTACGGATGTCAGGAGATAAATTCTTATTATCTAATTGTTAGTTGAAGTATAGTATTAGTGTCAGATTAGAAAATACTGTGTAGTCTGAAAGGGCCCAGTTTTAAAAAATTAGAAAATATGAGTTGAGTCACGCATTGAAGTAGCTTTATGTATACCAGAAAACTCATACAGTTTCTAGACATTCCTTTTCTCTTCCATAAAATTTATGGTGTTACATTTTATCCATCGTCCATTATAATTTTAAATATTTCTACAAATATACTGTAAGGAACCAAAACTATACACAGGGCTCAATTGCAAAACAGACTTCTGCATTCTAGTGAAGCTTGCTTGCCTGCTAACCGCTCAGTTATGCTTTTGTGATAACGGCTTGCTTGCAGCAGGGTAATATGAGAAAGGGTGCAGAGAGAAATA
>CAUYRT010036543.1:0-40201 GCA_963574885.1 Lepilemur ruficaudatus
CACCTTGGCCTCCCAGAGTGCTAGGATTACAGGCGTGAGCCACAGTGCCTGGCCGTTGTGGTGAAAGGTTTTAATGGAAGTGTTTAGTGGAGGACTCAGTAGGAGGGACAGGGAGTGAGGTGTTTAGCACAGCCAGCTAGGACAGTAAAGGTTTGGTTTAAGGGCAGAAGAGAATTGTGACAGCAAACAAGGAGATGGTAAGAGTGGAGTATTTAGAGGTTGGTAGAATGATTAGAGAATTTATAAAAAAGCTTGGATGTCTGAGCCATAAGGTGTAAATACAGCTTCAGTAGCATTTATCCTGGACTCCACTATTTTTAGTTATTTTTTCTTCTCATGATCTAAGAACCTCTTGTTCTTCATTTCAGAGAATCCACAAAACTACTAATGATACAATTAACAAATGACGACTGAACAAAACTGTTTACACAGTATATATAGAATCTGTAAGAAAAACACACGTAGTATTAAATAAGTAAACAATAAATATACCCTCAATATACTGCAGCAGCAGGTGTGCTATTGGGTTCTCAAAACAGAAGTTTGCCTGTATGGTGCTGGGATTTATTGGTTGTTGCTGCCCTCTGTTGGACTAGTTGAGGAAATGCAGCTTTTATCCTGCATGGATCACTTTTGCTGTCCTTACCACAAATTGAGCACTAAAACATGAATAATTGTGTTTAAAGGATCAAATCTATGTCCAACGCTGCCCTAGAAAAGCAAAGGGAACTGGTGTCTTCCTTCTTATAAGATACGTGTTTGCTCTCCTATCTAAAGGCAAGAGTTAGTGGGCATTAAATAGAAGAAAAGCACAAGAATTTGGGGAATGCAAAGATTTTGGGACTTTGGAACCCGGAGACCCAAGTTCCGTATTCAACTCAGCCCCTACTCAGTGATTTACTCCACCTGTCTGGGCTTCACTTTCTTTGACTGATATAATGAGGAGATGAAATAGACTTTGAGGGCTTCTCCAGGAATTGATATTTTAGGGAAGTAGCCTGAGATTATAGTAATTGTTCATAGGAGACATAATGACTAAATCTCAGACCTACCCATGAGTAACTTAGTCTGGAAAGGGATAGAGGAGGCAGACAGTGAAAAGACGGTTGTAATCCACTATTAGTGTTGTGAGACAGGCAAGTAGCTATTACTGTGGAAACATAAGGAAAGGTGCCTCTCCAATGAGAGGCGGTATCCTGCAGGGCCTGTTGGAGTTAGCCTTGAAAGCACAGTGGAGGCTGAGGAGACAGCAGCCTATGGAAAGTGGGTGTCGAGACAGCATCGTCTCTTTGTAGACCTGCAATTAGTTCAGTATGGCCAGAAAATGGAATTTGAAATGAAGAGTTTGTTGAGAGGTGAGACTAGGGAAAAAAGCCAGGAGAGTCATGTGCCACACTGAGGAATTTGGATTTTAACATAAGGGTAGTGGGGAGCTGCTGAAGGGTTTTAAATGGAGAAAATAACATGGAGAGCTTGGCATTTTAGAAAGGTTGCTTTTGGATATAGTATGGAGAATGGGTGTGGTGTGGGACAGACAGGACTGAAAGCAAAGAGATCAGTGAAGAGGCTGTTGCAGGGGACAAGAGTGGCGTGAACTTAGGTGATGGTAGTAGAGACGGACAGAAGAGAGATGACTGGAGAATCTGTAGGCAGAACAGTTTGCTGGTTTTCCTTGCTTTTACTTAAGTTGCAGCTATGAACAATTCAGCTGCCACTCGTTCTTCAGACCCAGGTTCTGTTACCTGCGTTACACCCCTGCCAGAGTTGTTTCATTGTTACTTGGTTCTGAGGGAACATTTTGAGTTTGAGGAACAAGGTTTTAGAAGCAATTGCTCTAGGAGCAAATAAGTTTAATCTTGGCTATGGCAGCCCAAACTGTATACACTCATCCCTTTTGTGCTTGTGTCACCTCTGCATGCCAAGTGACTCAGGGTGGCGACAAAAGGAACTGAGTTGTTGGTCTCATTGGGTGGTGCTGTCTCTCTGCCTCACCATCCTTCTGCCTTTGCTTCCAGTAAGTGGCACATACAAACAAACTGTAAATTCCGTGGGCACTGAGCGAGGTTCTTAAGGTTTTGGGTGAGAGATTAGCATTCGGCCTGTAGAAGCTTGACCTCCTCTGGACCATGGAGGGCAAAGTTTAGATTTAGTTTATACTGGATTTAACTGAACTGTTTGATACAGGGACCATGAACATAATGATATAGATTTTTCTTGTCCGTTAAAAGGTTAAGAAAAATAGCTTTGTGGCAGGAACAGAACTAGTTTTTCATTAATTGAGGAAGGTTAGTCAAGAGGCATTTACCATATTCTTCCAAGGACATTAACAAAAAAGAAAGATGGTTTAAAATTAAGTAGGATAAAGAAAAATTCCTGCTTTCCCAGACCTGCTCATTCATATTTTTTGTGTGTGAAATATAGCATGTATACAGAAGGAAGTAAAACATGCAGAATAATTATGAACTGAACACCCATGCAGTCACCGTCCATGTGAAGACACAGAAC
This sequence comes from Lepilemur ruficaudatus, assembly GCA_963574885.1. Classification (NCBI taxonomy): domain Eukaryota; kingdom Metazoa; phylum Chordata; class Mammalia; order Primates; family Lepilemuridae; genus Lepilemur; species Lepilemur ruficaudatus. Next base: position 2,506 of record CAUYRT010036543.1, read on the forward strand.
ACCGTAAGCTGCTTCATCCCTTCCCAGTCACAGCTCTCTCACCCACCCCAAGTCACCACTGTTTGGACATGTTGTGGTGATCATTCCCTTTATAATTTTACATCCCAAATAATATAATTCAGTTTTACATGTTGTTTTAATTCAATGTTAATGAGATAGTAATTCAGTATTATGAATAGCTGTAGGTGCCTTTGCTTTCTTTATATAATTGTTTTCCATTGTACCAATATACCAGTTTATTTGTCCATTCCGTTCTTGATGGCTATTTGGATTATTCTCTGTTTTAGATGTTACAGTGTTACTGTGAACACTGTTTTACACATATTCTGCTATATATGTGCATGTTTCAGCAGGGTGGGTACATAGAAATTGACGTGTTGAGTTGTACTGCATGTGCATATTTAACGCTATACTGTTTTCTAAAGGGGCCATAGCAGTTTAACACTACCACCAAAAGTTCGTGAGAGCTCCTGATGCTCTACAACTAGACAGACATGAAAGTTTTTACCAGTCTTAGGAGTACAAAATGATACTTCACTGTGGTTTTAATGTGCATTCCTTGTTTCTTAATGAAGTCGAGTGCATTTCATAAGTTTATTGGTCATCAGATTTAGAATCTGTTCAGTTCTTTATCTTTTTTTTTTAAGACTCATGTGTTGGTGACCTTAAAACTCTTCTTCTCCCTCACCTAAGGGAGTGTACTAAGGAATACTTTGGCAGAAATCATTCACCTGTGGAAAATAGCTTAGGTCATTTCAACTTATTTTTCCTTCCTTTTTACCTCCAACCCATCTGGTGTTTGGGAGGTTTCCTGGCATTTCACTGATCTTTCTCCTCCCTCCTTTTTCCTGTTTCTTAGACTCTGAAGCGGCTCATGGCAGATGAGGTAAGAAAATTTTGTTTGGCATGTGCATGTTCTAGCTTATTTCCTATATTATAATTTTTGCCAGTTCCCATAACTTTGACTTTCTGCAACTTGTAATGGTGATATGGGTTATGTTCTCAGCATCTCAAGGCCTTTTCGTAACTCTTCTGTTTGGCCCATTGCATGCATTTCCCTGGCACATTCATTAGCTTCCAAAATTGGGCATGCTCTTTAAACTCCAAGCTGACTTGCAGTCTGGATGCCACTGATCACTTGACACCCCACAATGCTTGCAGATAGTTGTTATTTTCAAAGATAAGCTGCAGTTTATTAGTGGCTCTTTTTGAGCATCTGTACTTGAGGTTTGAGGAATGGTTCGTTAGCATTTGTTTGGCAGAGAGATGGCGTATCTTTGTGTTCTCTGTTAACTAGATGTCATGCAAAGGGGATTTTAAAGACTATGTATTGAACTTTTGCTTTCTACATAATACAAGTGCTGTGGAGAGTACAAAGTAAAGGAATAGCTCCTGGTTTTAAGGCATTTACTTGTTTATTTTATGTGACTTAAATCCATTAAAATCTGTGGTCATACTCACCTGTTGAAGGGAAGGCTCCTCTGGGGGCCTGGCCACATTTATTAATGGGTAGCTAGAGGGAAGCAAAGGGCATTTTATTGCTCTATCTCTGCATATGTGATACTTTCAGTTCTGTGCTGCTACAGGCCTTAGAAATGGCAGGGGAGATCAAGAACAAAGTTTCCTCTTTTTAGGGAGGTTTGAAATCTTAACACTTCAGTCCTCTTATCTTTGGATATAGATGAGAGTACAGAGTCAGTATGTTAAGTTAGATGTGAGGAAGACGGCTATATTCTTGCCACGTCAGAAGAGTCTTCAACTGCTCATGAGCAAGAGGAAACATGCATATGTAGAAGGGTAAAGGGTTGGCTATTTGATGTGTGATTTCTTGTGTAAATGAAAATGGATCACTGTTAATACCTTTTTCTCTTACTCAGCTGGAGAGATTCACCAGCATGAGAATTAAGAAGGAGAAGGAAAAGCCCAATTCTGCTCATAGAAATTCTTCTGCATCATATGGGGATGATCCCACAGCACAGTCATTGCAAGATATTTCAGATGAGCAAGTTCTAGTTCTCTTTGAACAGATGCTGGTGAGTTTTCCACCTCTAAAATGTTCCTTCTTCCTGAAAATGCATTTAAGGGCATGGCTCTTTTTTGTGCCCAGTCCCCCTTAACTAGCCCTTTATTACAATGAATTCCAGGCTTAATGTGGAACATTTTAAATATCAATCCCATAAGCCCATAATTAGGGACTAAATATACAAATACCAGTCAGTAAGACTGGAATCTATGAGTTAGGCATGGAAACATCTGATCACTGACCATCTTGTTAATGTCCTTCTGCCCAGCAATACTTCAGCCACAAAGACATTGGGTGAGTGGACCAACTCATGGGGTAATGTGGAGACCACCTTTGGGGTAAGCCAGAGTAGATAAAATATTGAAACATTCACAACAAACTCCATGCAAACAAGAAACTGAGGAATGGAAGGAACATCATTTGCCCAAGGTGTCCTCTATTTAGTGGCAAATCTGTAAAGAGAATGTATAGAATTGCTAGAAGACCTTTGAAAATTGTGCCTGAGATCAGTTAAGTAATGAAGTATATGTGGATGTGACTTACTTTACTGTCCTCAGTGAGGAACACTGAGTGAGGAGGACATTCAGTGGGTGTCCACTAGTGATAAGTCTTGGAAAGTTTTGAGTACATGCTTACAAGTTTTCGTAAGACCTGTATATTGCATAGATACATGATCTCAGACTCAAATAGAGACTAGTGGAGGCCTAATTTAATTAAAAACATAGGCTTAAAATCCTTAGCACAGGGCCTAGTACACGGCAAACACTCAACTGGTACTACTACTGTTATTTGTCCCAGACTCTTTCAGTTTGTTTCTTAATATTCCAACTATATTGAGAGTCTTAAGAGTATGGCCCATTGCCAGGCACTGTGGCTCACACCTGTAATCCTAGCACTCTGGGAGGCTGAGGTGGGAGGATCACTTGAAGCCAGGAGTTCGAGACCAGCCTGGGCAATAGTGAGACCCCAGCTCTACAAAAAATAGAAAAATTAGCTGGGCGTGGTGGTGCACGCCTGTAGTCGCAGCTACTGGGAAGGCTGAGGCAGGAGGATCGCTTGAGCCCAGGAATTCGAATCTGTAGTGAGCTATGACCGTGCCACTGCACTCCAGCCTGGGTGACAGAGCAAGACCCTGTCTCTAAAAATAATTTAAAAAAAATAAGCATTTTATGTGCCCAACTCTTTACTAAGTGTACTAAATATTAAACACTAAAAACTTGTAAAGAATTTGAGTTAACTTTGTTTCTTTTCTCTTTCTTTTCTCCATCTACTAGCTGGATATGAACCTGAATGAGGAAAAACAGCAACCTTTGAGGGAAAAGGACATCATCATCAAGAGGGAGATGGTGTCCCAGTACTTGCACACCTCCAAGGCTGTGAGTCCTGGGGCAGGTACCCATGACCTGGGAGACTGTGCCCTCGTCTTTGACCTGTTTTGCCCATTTCATATGACATTTTATGTGTACATCAATTCCATTCATTCCATTATATACGTCTACCCATTGTTTGATCTCTTATTTGAGTTACCATTCTTACCTACTGTGTTGCCTGATTAAATCTTCATGAAGTGTGTATGGGGAGTGGGATAGGCAATTCTGAGTCTTACGTAGTTTAGTGGTACGTATGATGGGTGTCTGCCCTGATGTTATTTAAACTGAATTAACTAATATTAGCCCCAACTTATGACTGAATCCAGTGTTTACTAATCTCTTTATCCTGTCAAGGGCATGAGCCAAAAGGAGAGCTCCAAGTCTGCCATGATGTACATTCAGGAGTTGAGGTCAGGCTTGCGGGATATGCATCTGCTCAGCTGCCTGGAGTCCCTTCGTGTGTCTCTCAACAACAACCCTGTCAGGTGAGAATTCGGGGGAGGTACCAAGAATAGGAGCCCAACATTGGAGTTCACCAGTGGAGACTGAAGATCAAAGGAGTCAGGAAAGTATGAGAATGGTCTGGATTGGGAGTAAAGAGTTGCTAGGATAAACTTTGTTTGGAAAAGTAGTATTTATTGATTTGATTTGATACTGCATTGTTTCTGTCTGTTCCTTATAGTTGGGTGCAAACATTTGGTGCCGAGGGCCTGGCCTCCTTATTGGACATCCTTAAACGACTTCATGATGAGAAAGAGGAGATTGCTGGGTGAGGACTTCCAAATCTTTGTAGCCTCTAGCTATAGGGTTGTAGGGGACTTGGCTATTTGCTGTAAAGGAGAAAATAGCAGTTAAATGTGAAGTTACGAACTAGGGGAATGTGCTGTTAGCTGAGAATGGGGTTTATCATAGGGGTGACTAGAGGATGAATGACGATTGTAGATAGAGGAAAGGGAGAAGGAACTTAAATTTCGTGGTGAATAATACGGGGTCTATACCACATAAGATTATTAGTCTCCTGGCACTGATTCTTTTTTAGTCTGGAAATAGGATCTGATTTAGTCCAGAGCTGCCCTGTGATCTCGTCTGGGTCATATCCCATTTGGGAGTCTTATAATACACTTGATCATTGTGGGCCTAGCATTATGGCAGTCTTCAAGGTTGGAATAATTCTGGGGATGCCTTGGACTGTCTTAGTCTACCTTGAAGCCAGCCTGAGGAAACGTACTCCTGGAATCTTTCTAAAATAAAACAACATAGGGCCTAGAGCTGCTGCGTTTACTTTCTCAGACTTGAAACCTTTGAAGTAGCAAGGCAAGCAGTAATAGATGGGATATATCCTGGTAGAATTTAGCACTTAGGAGCCTACAGGGAGTTAAAGGAAGGTTTTAACATAATACTAAATTCTTGGATTACAAGAGGATTAGCCAAAGTTCTTTGATGGTGGGGATTGCTCTTCAGCGACCTATTTTGTTAATGTTCTGAGCCAAATACTATATGCTAGAATTTACTCAGTTACTAGTTGGGGTTATTCCTGAGAACTTTATTTGCAAGACTGAAAAGTCAAATGGGAAAGGGGTATAGAATAAAGGGACTTGACTTATTTTGTCTTCTACATATAGAAGCTATGATAGCCGGAACAAGCATGAGATCATTCGCTGCTTGAAAGCTTTTATGAACAACAAGGTGAGATTTTTTTCCATTCTCTCTCCAACCCCTATCTGGACCACCATTCTTTCTTTTCTATTGACAAACCCAAAAAAGGAACTAGGAATATGAGGTTCAAGATTAAAAGCTTTCCCTTTTAATATGATAACTGTACATGTGCATGTATGTGCTTCTATGTACATTTTTTCCTAATTCTAACTTTTGTTTCAGGAGTAGCTCCATTTTCTTCCTCTTTCTTTACTATCTTTTGTTAATTCTTCAATTTCCTGACCTGTAGTTACTGTTTTTGGAAGGTTTGCTTTATTCCTTGGTTATTTGTTTTAGTCCTTCCAGACTATTTCTACTTTAGAATCTTTTTGTCTTCTTTTTTGTTTGTTTAGTAGTTAAACCCAGAGAACCTACAGTTATTTGCACCTGAGCATAAATCTATCTTTCTCACTGTTTAATTTTGTTATAATTAACTTGTTCCATTGGATTGGAAGAGAGTATTAAAAAGAAACACAGAAATCAAAAATTTTTATTCTTAGAAGACATGGAATTCTGTTGTCTCCTGGAAAATTATTTTGCTATGCTCATCTCTGTTTAGCTATATTGGGAAAAGTATTCTACCCCTGTATTATTAATAGTTAATAGAGTACCACAAACTGGGTGTCTTAAACAACAGAAATTGTCTCATAGTTCTGGAGGCTAGAAGTTCAAAATCAAGGTGTCAGCAGGCTTGATTCCTTTTGAAGGCTATATGGGAGAAGATATTGCATGCCCTTCTCCTAGTTTCTGGTAGATTTCTGGCAATCTTTGGCATTTTCTTGGCTTGTAGATGCATCATCCTGATCTCTACCTATGGTGTTTTCCTTGTGTGTGTGTCTGTATCCAAATTTCCTCTTTTTGTAAGGACACTAGTCCTGTGGGATTAGGGGCCTACTCTATTCCAGTATGACTTCATCGTAGTTTAATTACATCTGCAACAACGGTATTTCCAAATAGGATTACATTCTAAGGTACTGGGGGTTAGGACTTCAATATATGAATTTGGTGAGGATACTGTTATCTTTAAGCCCCTTTCTCTGTTCTTGTCCTACCAGTTTGGAATCAAGACCATGTTGGAGACAGAAGAAGGAATCCTACTGCTGGTCAGAGCCATGGATCCTGCTGTTCCCAACATGATGATTGATGCAGCTAAGCTGCTGTCTGCTCTTTGTATCCTACCACAGCCAGAGGACATGTATGTGCCTGGGATTATTTTTCTTCTACATTCTCATGTTTACCATCTTCTCTTAGTCTAGAGGAAAATTGAGTTGCTTGTGTGTCCTCTTGGTCTTAAATACTAGGTGAGATCATATTTCTTCCCAGAAGTGAATACTGAGAATCTTAATATTTAAGAACAATTCCTAAGTAATGGGGGCTATCCTGAGTGTACCACTGGTTATCAGAGTTGTAGCAAGATGTCACCTACATCTCCATTAATGTCTGTATTGTTGGCTGTGCACGGTGGTCCCCGCCTATAGTCCTAGCTACTTGGGAGGCTGAGGCAGAAGGATCTCTTGAGCCTAGGAGTTTGAGGTTGCAGTGAGCTATGATGATGCCACTGCATTCTAGCCTGGGCAATAGAGTGAGACTGTCTCAAAAAAAAAAAAAAAAAGTCTATGTTATTCTTTTTACTGTTGTTTTTTTTTTTTTAATGCAGAAGTGACACAATGTTTTTTTTTAAATTCAAGCAATATAGAATTATATAATGTAGAATTTAACAGCTTCGTCCCTTGCCAAATCCTATTCAGCAGAGATAACCACTGTTAATGGCTTGGTATAGTCTCGTAAATATTTTTCTAAGCACAGGCAAACATACTGCATTTCCTTGATTCTGAGACATTTTCTGCTATCCCAAAAGATAGTATCTTAGAGCTGAGGAATGGTGCCTTATGCCTACAAAGCCAACTGCACATATAGGATAGATGTTTATTTTTGCATAGGTATTTCGTTTAACAGAAGCTAAATCATGCCATTCATTCTTTTCAACTTATTTCTTTTTATAATATTTAACATAAATGTCAGACATCCTTCTATGTCAATACTTACCGATCTACCTTGTTATCTTTAGTGGCTATTTAGTGTTCCATATGTGTGTATGTCCCATAATTTAATAATTTCCCCATTTTTTTTTTAGTGGATTCCTTCCCCTGTTCTAGGTGATAAGAATTTTTATTGTTACAAATTATACTATAATGAACGTCCTTGTACGTATATTCTTTCACATTTATGCATATATGTTGGATAGATTTCTAGAAGTAGACCACATGTTACATGCATTAGAAATTGATTAGTACTATTAAATGCCCCTACAAAAGTTGTACCAATTTATACTTCATGGAACGGGCATCTTAGTTTGGAAAGGAGTCTATGGATGGGTTTTAGGGAGTGCATTTCTCTGAAGATAGGGTTCTTAGCTCTTGGCAGATTCTGGCCCCTGCTCTAGGGTTGGTAAGAAGACTAATGTGAGAAATCTGGAGAATTAATAATGTCCTATTTCCTGACCGGTCTGTGCCCCTGTGTGATCTGCCCTTCATGCATGTCTGTGTCAGAGCACCTACGCAGTTCTCTCCCTTTCCTTTCTCTTGCGCAGGAATGAAAGGGTTTTGGAGGCAATGACAGAAAGAGCTGAAATGGATGAGGTGGAACGTTTCCAGCCACTGCTGGATGGATTAAAAAGTGGGACTTCAATTGCACTCAAGGCATGTATATCCCCTGAAACTGAGCCCAAGCATAGAATTCAAGAAGGAAAGTCTTCAGTTAGAGTTCCTTTGACCTTTTAATAGAACACATGGAGTGGCTCCCAACTATGTGTTTTATATTTCAGAATTTGTTCTGAAGGGGAAATGATTAACTTTCTCTCTAAGAAGACAAAGAACAGTTTTCCTCATTAAGAGATGGAAAAAAGACATGGTATCTATTACAAGCTAGGAAAACCAAGGCTTACAATAACAAAGCTTACTGTCAAATCCTTGGAATCATTTAGAGTTCCGAATTCTCTGGACCTATGCTCCAGCTAGGTCTCATTGCTCTCGTAGAAAAGTCATTTTTAGAATTTTTGTACAGTATCTTTCAGATTATATTTGGGGGCCTCAGAATGCATGTAAAGAAAATGGAATCTTGAGCTTCGGGAGCTGGCATTGACGTAGCTGCTGAATTTTCTTATTTTAGGTGGGATGCCTACAGCTGATCAATGCTCTCATCACTCCAGCTGAAGAACTTGACTTCCGAGTTCACATCCGAAGTGAACTGATGCGCTTGGGGCTACATCAGGTCTTGCAGGTAAAATATTACACTTTAGCAGAAAGGCAGGGTTGATTCTGCTCTTACAGCCCCTCTTATCCCAAGGATAACTCTGGTTTTCAACTTAAAAGCCAGGTTTGAAAGGCCTAGGTTTCTAGCCCCGTAGAATACTTTTGGCTTCCCTGACTTCTACTTTTGTCATTGACAGGACCTTCGAGAGATTGAAAATGAGGATATGAGAGTGCAACTAACTGTATTTGATGAACAAGGGGAAGAAGATTCCTATGACCTGAAGGGAAGGCTGGATGACATTCGCATGGAGTTGGAATATCCTTTTACTGACTGGGTTCACGACAGATAAGACATTCATTGCATTCAGTTGCAGGTCCCTGTATGGAATGGTTTGGGGAATGATGACTTAGAACAGGGCAGCAGGCTTATGTACCTTCTCAGTAAATAAGGCAGGTGTCCTTTTATTGCTGGTGGCTTTGTTTACTTCAGCATGGGAAGTCAGTAAAAGTGACTTGAGGGTTATTCAGCCTGGAAGCAGCCATCAAAATCAGAGTAAACTTCCTATAACGTGACAGCCTAGTTTACTGAAATGTAGAGCTGATTTTTAGAGATGTTTGGACTGACAGGAGGGAGTAATTTGATTACCTCTTAATATTTGCCACCATTGACTTTGAGGCAGTTGTCTTTTAGTTTCTGTCTACTGCCTAATCTTCAGGCCAAGTACTAGGAATCCTGTCTCTGCATATAGTACCACTCAACTCAACTCACTGGTCCTTCAGCAAAAGGAAGTGTTACAGAGCGTAAGGCTTCTGGCGATATATATATGGGAGGAACAGCTGTTAGAGTGGAATTGGTGTCTTGCTGCTTTTCCCTAGCTTCTCCAAGAGTTGAGGAAGGCACCTGTCAAACGTAATTTCTAAATTTTTGCTTTCCTTAGCCTGTTCCCCTTTTCCACTGACTTTAGTGAAGTCTTCCAGATTCTCTTAAACACAGTGAAAGATTCAAAGGCAGAGCCACACTTCCTGTCTATCCTGCAGCACCTGCTGTTGGTACGAAATGACTATGAGGCCAGGTAAGACGGTGTGCTTGTGTGAAGTTTCGAATTTGAGCGTAACTGGAGAAAGCAAAATCCTTAAATTCAAAGATTGTTCTGTAAAGTGAAAAAGAAAGACAAAGACCCAGGATTGGTCATTAGTCACAGATACAAGGGGAGTTGTCAGTTGTTTCTTTAATTCGACTGAAAGGCATCCCTATGTAAGAGATGCGTGAGGTGGAATGCCCTTCCATTTTTGGAGGGAAGAGGGTATGTGGGGTAAAGATGATAGCAAAGGGAGGTGGCAACTTAAAGTTCTTTCTGGTTGCCTGAAAGCAATTTAGCAATAGTGGTATCCATCACACTTGATTAAGTTCCAGTTTTTAGATGGAAAAGTATTGGCTCTAGGATGCAGATGGCAAGAAGTTTTAATTACCTGAAGTAGTAGGATAGCTGATGTGGAAGAAGGAGATTTCTTAGCATGGCAGTGATACTTCTGTCAACTTTACAAAAAGGTTTTTTTCCACAACACTTATCCTCAAGTTTTTAATTATCAAAACAGTTAACTTTTTTTAGTCCTGAATACTTTTGAAAATTACATTTTTATTTTCCTTTGATAACCCCATTTTTGTTCTCTCGTAGACCACAGTACTATAAGTTGATTGAAGAATGTATTTCTCAGATAGTTCTGCACAAGAATGGGGCTGACCCTGACTTCAAGTGCCGGCACCTTCGAATTGATATTGAGGGATTGATTGGTAAGCATACTCTTCTATCTGGTTCCTTTGCTTCTGTCTTTCGGTGAAAATTTCAGAGAAGATACCATTCCAGACCTCAGATTTTTCCATTTTTGTCCTTTTTTAGGTCATAATCAATATCTTTGCTGGGAATATACAGGCCTTTAGTTTATTTCTACATAAGTCAAAACTTGCCCTTCTCACATACCCACCACCTTTTGCAGGGATGAACTTCATCTATTATCTGTAATTCCTACTGGTCCCAGAGTCAAAGGTATCACACGTAGGCATTCTTCATGCCACCCATCGTGGTAGCCTTACCATGTATATACTCCCCAGAAATTATATATTGAACTTAACTGAAAGTTTGATTTCTATATCTAGTGCAGAACATTAAGAAGGATAATAAAAACAGGCAAAAGGACAAAAGATTGCTTTTTGATTATATTGAAGGGCTTAGGTGTGACAGGGGTAGGTCAGTAGAATTGGGAGTTTTACTTACTGACTCTTCTTCTTTTCAGATCAAATGATTGATAAAACAAAGGTGGAGAAATCTGAAGCCAAAGCTACAGAGCTGGAAAAAAAGGTGTGTGTGAGGGCTCCAAAAAAAAAAGTGTTTAGGTGTATGTTCCTTTGAGGATTATTGTTTTCCTGACCTGTGAGACCATTTTTGTGCGTGGTATTTTGAAAGCTTTAGCACCAGTAGTGTAATTCCCACAGGAAACCTTTCCTCTAGTCACTGGAGAAGGTGATATGGGTGTGACCATGAGGAGCTAGTGGTGGGCTTGCACAATTCTTGAGTTGCTGGACAGCACAAGAAAGACAGATGATACTCTTATATAATAGTGACGGCACTCTGAGGTTTGCTTGGCATTTTAGCCTCTTGTTCTGAGAACAATAGACACTGGAGTATATCTGAGTCTTCTTTTTCTCTTCATTGTTAAGGACTCCTATTGGTTATGTATTTAGTCTAAAAAATTTTTTTTTCTCTAAATTCATTTTCAATTTCCTGGACATAAATTTCCAAGTCAGGGATTCCTATTGTTGTTGATAGGTTTTTGATCCTAGAGACTACTGGAATTATATTCCCATGGCTGTCCTGTTAAATATCTTTAAAATCTTAGGGTTTTTCTTTCCTTACTTTCTTTTTTATAAAACTATGAAAGTAGGAAGACTATTAAAATAACCCCAAATCCCCTTTCCTTTAACCTTGACTTTAAAGTGAAAATCATGGTGCTTTTTTCCCCCAGCATTGCCTGAGGTGTGGGTCAGTGAGCTCTATAGATCAAGTACTGACTCAAGATAGTAAATTATGGGGAGTAAAACTGGTGCTTCTCCTGGAGGTGGAGAGCTTGCTGGGAGCCTGATTCCTTTCTTCTTTAGCTGGACTCGGAGTTAACAGCCCGACATGAGCTACAGGTGGAAATGAAAAAGATGGAAAATGACTTTGAACAGAAGCTTCAGGATATTCAGGGAGAAAAAGATGCATTAGATTCTGAAAAGCAACAGATTGCCACAGAGAAACAGAGCCTGGAAGCAGAGGTGTCCCAGCTCACAGGAGAGGTAATGCCTGGGCAGGGAGGGCAGATCGACCTATAACCTCAGGTGGTGCATGTCTTGGAACAGGAGTCAGTCATCTCACTCCTAGGGAGGGTTCAGCTACTGCTGGGTAATCTAATTAGATGCTGCATATTTTTAAAATCATATACTGGTTTTGTTTTGGGCGTAATACATAAAACAGAACATTTGGAAAATACAGAAAAACATTAATAAAATGAGTTGCTCACAGTACCACCCAGAAATGTAATAAGTCTTCTAATAAATGTAGGTGTAAAAATTTAACTGTTTACATATTGGATAATTTTTTGTTATCTTAGTCACACTGCACAGATTTATCCTTACTCTCTCTGTAGTGATAAATATTTAAATGGTCTGTGTTATCTGATAACTCGGCCACTTAACATGGTTATATGATTATCTGTATAGTGCCTATGTTAGTTATATAACTAGAACATTTGATTTATTTTACCTTTACATCTTCTAATGAAAGGGAGAGTTTAAGGTAAAGGTTGAAGTTGTCTTTTTAACACAAAGCATGCTTCATGTTCTTAAACATGAAGACCTGAATTCTAGTTTTGGCTCTGCCACTAAAAAGTAGTGTAACTTTAGGTAAATCATGCTATCTGTCTTGCTCCTCTCAGTCCCTCCATGTGTAAAATGAGATGTTTGGATCAAGTAAGTTTCTTAGGTTTCTTCCAGCCCTCCTTGTAGTCCCTGCAGTAGGATGAGAAGTAGTATTGATATTGTTTCTGTAGGTTGCCAAGCTGTCAAAGGAGCTGGAAGATGCCAAGAAAGAAGTGGCTTCTCTCTCCGCTGCAGTTGTTGCTGTAGCTCCTTCTGTTCCTAACAGTGCTACTGTTCCCCCTGCCCCGCCTTTACCTGGTGACTCCAGCACTGTTATTCCACCACCACCCCCTCCATTACCAGGAGGGGTTAGCATACCATCCCCACCTCCTCTTCCTGGGGGTGGTACCATTCCTCCTCCACCACCTCCCCCTCCTTTGCCTGGAGGTGCTGCCATCCCTCCACCCCCTCCTTTGCCTGGAGGTGCTGCCATCCCTCCACCCCCTCCTTTGCCTGGAGGTGCTGCCATCCCCCCACCCCCTCCTTTGCCTGGAGCTGCTGCCATCCCCCCACCCCCCCCTTTGCCTGGAGCTACTGCCATCCCCCCACCCCCTCCTTTGCCTGGAGGTGCTGCCATCCCTCCAGCCCCTCCTTTGCCTGGAGGTGCTGGCATACCCCCACCTCCCCCTTTGCCTGGGAGTACTGGGATCCCTCCACCTCCTCCTCCCTTGCCTGGAGGACCGGGAATGCCACCTCCACCTCCCCCTCTTCCTGGTGGTCCTGGAATCCCTCCACCACCTCCATTTCCTGGAGGTCCTGGCATTCCTCCACCTCCACCTGGAATGGGTGTGCCTCCACCTCCCCCCTTTGGATTTGGAGTTCCCGCAGCCCCAGTTCTGCCATTTGGATTAACCCCCAAAAAGCTTTATAAGCCAGAGGTGCAGCTCCGGAGGCCAAACTGGTCCAAGGTAAGACTTTCTGTCCATTTCTTCGTCTGTAGATCTTAAGAAACCACTTCAGTTTCCTACTTTGTATTTTGTGCATGGGTGGACCTCCGTTCCTTATGGCTTGTATCTTTCTGTCTTCAAGTTCCACTCATGCTTATATTTATTCAGCAGATGTTAGACATCTCTTACATGCCAGACATCACTGTGGAGAGTTCTGTGAAGCCTGTACTCTGAACTTGTCCTAATTAAACTTATCCTTAAGTTAGTATTTTTTGCCTTCTCTCTGAGAATATGAGTACCATGGTAACACAGAGTTTGATATTAGTCATTTCACCGATCTGCAAACTACTGATAATTGTGCTGATCCAAAAGTCATGGATTTATGAACACACTCTCACACTCCCGTTCCCCAGGATGTGAGTTACACAGGCCATGTTTGCATGGCACAGTGTTGTCGCCATGATGTGTTTGAGACACCTATGATTCTGAGTCAGCCTTTTGCTTCCAGAAACCAGTCAAAATAAAAAGCTTAGTGATTTGTTTATAGCACTGAAGGTGACAGTTCTGTTAGAGGAAAAGGCCATTTTGCCCTGAATGCAAACAACCGTCCTAAGCATTATGGTCTTATACTCCTAGATACACACACATGTATTTGTTCATAAAATGAACAAATTTGTCACAGTTGCCCAAACTGATGATGAAAAGGTAATGTATAGCAAGAGAAGATGTGAAATAAAGCCATAATGCTTCTAAAGCTAAACGATGTGGAGTTAGAAGGAGGATGAGTAGTGTAACTGAATCTAGTTGTTGAATAATCAACAATGAACAAACTGGAAGCCGCATCTCCTAATTCCACTGCAGCTGTTATCCTTGTCCCGGGTTAGTCTTATTCTAGTGAAACATTGTTGATAACCAGCCAGCCACCCCTTTTGCATCTTCAGCAGTTTTCTAGGATGAAAAGTATAGGGCTCAGCTTAGTAATTCTTAACATCTGCCTTTATTTACAGTTTGTGGCTGAGGACCTCTCCCAGGACTGCTTTTGGACAAAGGTGAAGGAGGACCGCTTTGAGAACAATGAACTTTTTGCCAAACTTACCCATACCTTCTCTGCCCAGACCAAGAGTGAGTACCTTTCTCTTTAATGCAAAGGTCCAGTGTACGGCTTAGAATGTCCTTTCAGTAGGTTTCTCATTCCCTTCTCTTCCCTGGGTGAGGGTAGAAAGGGGATGTTGTGTGGAGGAGAGATGGATTTCCCCATTCAGAAGAGAAGATGTTTTTGTGTTACGGAGTTACTGGGTTTGGGAAAGAGAACTGTTGTTGTATGTCAGTATTTTTTGTCAGTATAACTTGTTGGGCATATGAGAAAGGTGACACAAGCTCACCTTATTGTCATTTTGATGATACTCTTGGGCAGATTCTGGCACTGCCTTAAGGTGCCACCTCCAGACCTGAGTACTTAATTAATAAGGGTTGGGTAGAGTCTTTAACAGGTTGGGTGGCTGAGCGACTGTCAACAATAACAAAGAAACATGTGATTCCTTTTTTCTTCCATTTCTTCCCAATATCTGACGCTTTCTCCCTCCTGGCCCTCCGCTCCTGCAGCTTCCAAAGGTAAGAATACAAGAGAGCCTTTTAGTTTCATCTCTTGAATATTGGAGGAAAAGATGAAACGGATGTAAAGGGATTTCTCTTTAGAAAACTGAGACCAGAGAGTCAGGGTTGATTTCCCTTTGGTTAGTTTTTTTTTCTGGAGTTCAAAAGGACCAGTAGCTGTGGTGTTAACAAATGGGGAAGAAAGTTATCTTAAGCGGAAGCTCCCATATACTTGTTCTTTCTTTGGAAAGTGAGGGACAGCGTAAGTACCATTACCTTCCATTTCTGTTGTGTTTTATAATTTTCAAAGTGCTTTAACGTATGTTACCCTATTTGACCTGCGGAGAAGCCTTATGAGACAGGTAGGGTGAGTATTATCTTCATGGTAGCATCTATAGACTCCGAACAGTTAGCTAGCTTTCCCAAGATTGTATAATCAGATCCAGGTATCTTGACCTCTGGTCCGTGTTTTCTGTGTAAATTCTTGCTTTTCTTTTTCACTTTAATATATTTTCTTTTAGAAGAGCTGATCTCCTTTGCCCTCTTTTCTTCACTTCCTAATTCTTGTGGTTTTATGCTGCCTTGTGATAGGGCTCTTATAGTTATTTCCCCTGAAAGAGATAGTATTTAAAAGATCTTGTTCTGTATAATGACAATTATAGCCTAATAATTTTGTATTAATGCTTTCTTCCAGCACTTTTGTTTATTTAGAGGTTGATTATTACCCCAGTGGTGAAAATTAAGTGCAACTTTGGAGCATTTCCTCTCCACACCTACATGCAAATACAATTATTTTTTTCCGTAAGTGATCCGGTAAAACTAGGGTGCACTTTGTTCTAATAAGGCACCTAATAGATTGCTAGGTGCCTTTGGTGGCCCCTAGTTATATGTGTGTTTGTATCTAGGAGTGTAAGATATAATGCTCAGGCCTGTCTTACTGCCCTATCATTTGGGGTAAAATGGCCTTTTTCTGGAAGAGAACTGTCACTTTCCATGCTAAAGTCCAGCCTAGGGAATTACTTCCACTCTCTTAGTTAAAAATACTATGATGGTGACCACTTATACTCTAGTATATTAGTAAAGACTAGTTGACAATGAAAGTTAAAATCAAGTGATTTTTCTAATCATAGACTCTGTCCCTGTATTGGCTTCTGGCATAAGTTAGTTTCTTGGGTCTGGGCTCTGTGCTCTGAGTGCCATTGCAAATGTGTAATGACTGGGCCCTTCTTCACCATCACTCCCCTTTCTGTCCCCATGCTTTTATCCTCTACATTTGTATTATGTTGGGTTTTCGGCAGTTCAGTGGTCTTCCTTGGCATTATAGGACCATTATGAATTGTTATGTGGTAGCATTTCAAAAATACAATTGGTAGTCCTCTTTCTTATATCATACCAAAACACTTTAGTGAAAAGGCTTTTGGCTTTTTAGTTAGAGTTTAGTTTTTTGTCAGATAAAGAATTTCAGGCTCTCAAAACTTCAGAAGTAATCACTCAGAGGACCCAGATCTCCTCAGTATGACAGCAAGGTTTACTTTGCTTCCAGTGCTTTAAACATCTCTAGTATAGTATTTCAGAAAAAGACCTTCATCCTTACTCCTTTTTAAAAATAGTTCTTGAATACTGAATTGAAACATTGAACCAGCTCAATTTGAATACTGGAACCAGTGTCAGTTACCTAGTCTCTCATTTTTAGTCTTAATATTGATATAATGATAAATAACTACTCATTAGCACTCTGTAAATATTCCATCTTCCAGGTGAAGTAGAAACACTGGTTATATAACTTTTTCAAGGCGATGTAGTAAGTGCCATAGCCAGGGTTCAAACTCTAGACTATGACTTCAAAGTTCTTGCTCTAGCCCTCTGTTTCCCAGAAGTGAATGTATTAATATATACTTGCCCTAGAGCCTCTGAAACCTAGATCCGGGAAAAAGTTACAAGAAGGGATATACTGGCTTCCACAATCACTTCATTCAGGCACAAATGTCCTTGAATTGGCAGTGATTCTGAGTATAAAAAAGGGAACAACATTAAATTAGGGAAAGTAAATGAGATACTAGATGTTTAGGATTATAAAAGAGAAGGCATGTTCCGATTATAGTATGTTCAACTCTAATAAAACTGATCCAGTTGGAGAAATAAGACATGCTTATCTAGTACAGAAGAGGTGCTGCTTAGATGATATCAGCCCAGTGCTTGCCAGTGTTGATGAGGAAGTTATTTGGACACTAGGTTTTCATCATATTGCATTGTTTCCTATCTTGCTTGCTAAACACAGCTCTCTGCTATTTGTCAAACATGCCTATATCCCCCTTACGTTTTATTATTACCTAAAACCTCCCATCTGCTGGCTCCTCCAAGAGTAGACATTGAAGAAAACACCTGCCTCCCTCTGCACGTCTACCTCCTGTAGTCAAGGTCTCCAGCCACTGCTTCATTAAGGTTCAAGAATATGTGTGCCTTTTTACTAGGAGAAGAGCTGAGAGACAGGAACTGGTCCTAAAATTTATACTATAGGTTTTCCTATACATTATTTCTCTCTTAATGATTAATCTCTTGTTTCTTTTCTGAACTCTTTATTTCCCATAAATCGGGGATTTACTTATTCAGTTTATTCTCTGCCAGGGAGTATTTTGAATTTAGATTTGCTAGGCAGTGCCATAAAACTTCTAGTCCTTTTTCACATTCTGATTTTCTCCATAGTGATCAGTAAGGAGTCTTATCATGGACCCTTCTTTCACACTGCTTTTGAGTTCCTTGGAAACATGACCAATAATTAAATTTCTTTTTTTAATCTTCTCCAGTGTAGCATTTTCATTACTGTATTGACCTTAGACGTACATTATTTGTATGTATAAAATAACTAGTTTTTCATTCTGTATTCCTTCTAACTCTTACTCTTTTGTAGATTACACGATCCCATTAACAATATCACCTCTTGGACCATAGCATGGTCAATGATAACTGATGTCCTAAATTCAGTGACTTTTCTTCTTAGGTTTATTTCTTCCTTCCAAAAATCTTTTGGACTCATAAGATCCAAAAGGTAATCATCTTTAGTAGGTGTACAGTGGACAATATGGAGCATTAGCCTGTTAAAGTATGAGGTACTTTATGGGAACGTCAGAACAGTTCTCCAAATATTTCATGGTGGTAATTTAGGAAGAACTCTGGCTGAAAAGAAAGATCTTAACCAAGGGTTGAGAATTTCACAAAAAACAAAAACACCAAACATTATTCTAGTTAGGATTTAACTTGTGTGGGTCCAGTCCTGTTGTCCCAGAAGTCACACCTGTGCATCTACTGCTGTTACATAACTTCCTTGGTGCAGGCTTTAGGCTTCAGCAGGAGCTTGTGGCGGGGAGCAATTCCCTCTTTGCCAAAAAGGTTCTAAGGGTCTTTTTCCATTTCCCTGTGATCCTCTTCTGTCTACTGGGGGTACTCACCCAGTTGGATCTTTATTAATGAATCTTTATAGGTTTCGCAGCTTTAACTTTTGAAAGTAAGATTTGTAAGAGCTCAACCGTGCACCGCCTTGTTCGTCTTTCTCTCTTGGCAAAAAGATTTCTGTTCCATCAGCTCTTTACTCCTCTCAACATAGGATTAGGAACAGAGGTACTATTCAAGTGAATATCTTGTTGAGATTGTTGTCTTTTAAGTACTATTAATAGCTTCTCTTGGGTTTTGAATAGGGCTAGACTGTTAGCACAAAGCAATTGGGAAGCTCTGTAATATGAGAGTTTTTGTGATTTAAAAACATAATCTACCCCTATCACCTGGAGTTATAAGGAGTCTTACACATGGAAAAAGTACCACACCTCTTCCAGGTTGTCATCTCCCTGTAACCAGTCGTATAAAAAATCTAAACCACACCCTCATATACTCCTCTGCGCCCAAACCTTGCCATCACTGTCTGCTTTGAATCCACTGGATCTAATATTATGCCATTTATCTTGGTTTATGTCACTCACCACAGTCTCCCTTAATCTCCCATACTTTAATGGCCATAAGATTCTGTGTAGTTCCTATTCTGTCTCCTACCATCCCACATAAACTCCTGAAACTGGCCCACTGTGCCCTCTGGCATTCATGGTTCATTATTAGCAAAATCTCCTTCACTTTACCAGCTTCACCTTGCTCTAATGGAAACCTGGTTTTCCCTCAACACTGCTTTCCCTTTTGCTCTCCCACGTGCTTGTTTTTCTTTACTCTCATAAACCTTACCCCAGTGGGCCTAGAAATGGGGTAGATGTCCTCTTTGTTCTGCATTGCTACTTCCAGATCATTCTACCTTTCTCTTTCCTAAAAACCATCAATTCCAAATCTCATGACTTCAAGTTATGTTATCCTGTTTCTCTCTGTGTGTTGTCATTTGCTAACACCCCGAGTTACTTCTCATTTCTCAGCCACTTTAGCTCCCAGCTCACGGCCACTGGCTGCAGTACTCTCATACTACCTCTGACTTAATTCTTAGGAATTTCTGTAGAAACAGGTTGTGCTCCTACCAATATTCTGGCCTCTCAATTCCTTGAATTCTTCTCTTGATCTTGTCCTCTATCCTGTGTCACCTGTTCCCCTCTATGGTCATTGCCAATAACTGCAGCCCTTTCACTATCTCAATTTCATACCACCATATCCTATCTTTTTACCTCACTCTCGGTAATGTCCTGACCCCAGCAGTCCTCCAGCCCCGCTGGGACCTCCAATCCATTTATCCTACCACCTTTTCACCGTTCGTCACTCCCTTGATGACTTCGCTCTTTTCCTCAGCTAAAATTCTATGGTTAATCATTATAATCAATCCTTTTTTTTTCTTCCATTATGTCTCTTTCATTTAATCATACCTTATTGGTAAAACCACAATCCTGGTTAATTCCATCTCTTTTCACCCTTCACCCTAACTGTGCAACTCAACATCACTAGAGGAAAACACACAACTGGCCCTCCTTGATACACTTTTTTCTCTTGGCTTTCAGGACAGAAAACACTTTTATTTTTCCTCGCACCTTACTGGTTGCTCTTTCTCCTGGCTCTCCTCTGCTCAACTGGTGAAGTTGCTTGGCCCTTGACAATCATATTTTAGTTTCCTGCTCTCCTCAGTAATTATTTCAGGCCTTTTCTCTCCTGAAAGGCCCAAAACTTCTCTCATCCTCATTTTCACTTGAAGGTGTTTTCTTTCTATTTCACTGAGAAAATTGAAGCAGTCAGAAAGAGGACCTTTCAAAGACTTCACCATTACTTTTACCCGCTTTCTCTGTGTTCCTCTGTTACCATGGTCCTGTCTAAAGCTAGTTCCTGGACTAATGTGATATCTTCATTTCAACAAATGTATAAAATACAATGGGGATATAAAGTAAAAAAAATCTCCCCTTCTCCCCCTCTCCTCCTTCCTTTATCATAATAAAGGAATGGGCAAATCCTTTTCTCCTTTAGTGCATTGAGAAAATATAGTAAATTTTCAAATAAAATCTTACTGGAAAATTAAGGGGCAAGGAAGTTAAAGATAAAATTACAGAAATGTGAGAGTATACACACTTTTTTTGATGCAATTGCTGTTCTGTATTTTGCTGAACATGTTTCAGCATCTGTTGATGTTATTACATATAGATCTGCCTCATTATGTCTAGTGGGCAGTTGTATTCTGTCATATGAATAATAAAAATTTATACAATTAATCCCTCCTTGAGAATTTGTTTTCCATTTTTTATATAATAAGCAATGCTGCATGAAACATCCTTTTCTGTTTATCTTTGCATACTTGCAAACTGCACAGTAATTTCTTTAAAATAACATTTCTGGGCCCAGGTTGCTAGTTGCTAGGTGTAGGATTGTAGCAATCCACACTTCCACCAAAAATAAGAAATTATTTATCATAATGTCTGGTAGTAGAAAATGTCTTGTTTTAATCTGGCCACTATTAAGATTGTACCAGAAATTTTCCATCACACTTTGACCCTTTCTTTATCTGTAAAATGAAATAGATGAACCTAAAGATACCTTTCAGTTTTAAACCTCTGGTTCTGTTACTTAATTTTTTTCTTTGCAATAGCTGTGTTTGGTGTTATCTGTCATCATCTCAAACTCTTCTTTTGTTTTGACAGATTTCAAAGTTATTTTATTTTTAAAACTTTTGGGTGAAGGCTGCTAATGTAGTTTCCACAGAAGACTTACTGGTAGAGATTTCAGGGAGAGTGTCATCAGATAAAGATAATTAAACTTTAATTCCTTCTAAACTGGAGGAATTTGATATATTTTATGTGCAGCAGCATGCTTTTCTCCTTTTTGCCACCAGATGGCACATGGAACTCTTTTTATTTTAGATGTGTCATTGTTACGTCTGGTAGTGATGCAATCACGTTAGAGAGAGGCGACCTCTGTGTTTCCAAATGCAAACTACTTAGTATACTGCCCTCTGCCTGTCAGGACAGTCATTTGGAGGACCGATCAGCACTTGAATTATGCAAAAAGCTATAGCTCGTGGTTTTACAAAATGGTCTTGTCCTGCTGCAGCTAGTGTATTTAATAGGAGCAATGTTAGTATTCTTCTGGGGGCCCAGAGGCTGGAGAATGTTTTTGTTTTTGCTTTTTAGTCTGATAGCTTCATGAAAGCATAGCCTTCCTTTCAAAGGGTTTAAAGAGAGAATTGTATTTTTGCCAGCTTGGTAGTTAATTTATATACATATTTGTAATCTCATTATATACATATTCATTATCCCATCTCTGTCTCAGTTTCTGCTGAGCTACTTCAAGCACATAATAGAACTTACTGGCTGATTTCATGTTGGTAACTATTCAGAGATACTATACTGTATCCATCTCTTTCAGGGAATTCCCCTGGCCTAACATGGATAGAATATGCTGGTGCAAAAAAGGTTTTTACAGTCAGTGCTTCTATGCCATTTGTTAACTCCTATTTATCTCAAGGTAATTACATTTTTAGACCCTCTTTCTAGCCATCCAAACTCTTATGTGTGCCTGCATCACACTATTCTAGACATACATAGACTGCAACTGCAGTTTTTAAACCCAGAGTACCATCTGCTATTATCTGTGGATTCCAGATTTGATTTCTGACAAAATGTCTTTTTAAATGTCATTGTCTAAGACTTAGACCATCTAGTGGGGCGATCAGTATTGCCTAAACTTCTGTCATCTTGATGCAATCAATCCCTATGCTTGAAATTGGTATCTGTAATTCTAAAACTTTAGTATAAGGATTACATGAGGAGCCTGTTAAATGTGTGAATTAAGCTGCTCTCTACTTTTTCTCTTAATAATATTTTGATGTCTCTATGAGAGTAGGTATTGTATAAGTATTATCCCTGTTCTTATTGAGCTCATACAAGATAGATTAGGAAATAGTTCAACATTTTCTATTGACTGCTAACATTTTGGAGCCACTATTTCAGAAGCACTTGAAAAAATTGTTTTCTTGCCATCTTCCCAGCCAGGTCTGTGCAGCCATCTTAGAAGGATGTTTTGAAGAAGCTCTCTGTGGTCAGTGAAGTAGCTGGGAACCACTTAGAGATTGACTAGGCTAGAGAAGATGGATGGAGGGCAGAGTGTTTAGGGCAGACTGTTGTGCTAGGCTTACACAAGATGGAATTGTAAGAAACTGGAAAAGGTCGAGATCAGGGTGAAGAATGCTGAAACTACACAGAGGAAATTCTTGTTCAAGCTTGTTTATTCTCTTGCCGTGGAGACCTGGAGTTGGTAGGGGTCACAGATGTGTTTAGGAAGAGGAATGGGATATCCTAGTGTCAGTGCACAGATAGGGTTTGGGATGAGCAGAAGTGTACTCCAGTACTCTGTTGATACATACTGGAACCCAAAGCTATTGCCTCAAGGAAAAGGCACTATTCTGAGGACTCCCTGACCTCTAACTCTTGGAATTGTTGGATCTAAGATGACTTTTCTACAGGTGCTAGACAAGTCTCCCTCCAGGCTAGTTTGCAAGGAGTGCTAAGGGTGTCTCCACCACAGAATGTTTCCTCTTGTCATTTTCTTTTAGCTTCTCTATTACCTGTGTTTCTGCATAGGCATCGTAGGTAGTTCAGAAAGTCAAGACAGTATAAAGAGCCTTATTTCCATCCTAGTATTCATCCATGCTGTCCTTCTCCCTCCCATACCCTCTAGAGGTAACCATTTTTATTAGTTTCTTGATTATCCTTTTTGGGTTTTTTAAAAAATGCAATTACAAGCAAATGCCAATATAGATTCTTATCTTCCCTCCTTTTACCAAAAGATAACATACTATCTGTACTGCTCTATATTTTGTTTCTGTGTCTTAGAGATTCTTCATGTTAGTATGTGGAGATCTTCCTCACTTTAAAAAATTCTAATTTTTCAGTGAGCATGCATTACTTTTATAGTGGACACAAGGATAAGACAAAATATAGTAAAAATCTGTCCTTTTTTTGAAACAGTAGTTAAAACAGTAGTTACAATAACCCATTTGATCTGACTGCATCTTAGTATGGGTACATGTCCTTTGTTCTTTCTCCAAACGTTCTTCTATAGCAATGGACTGAAGAGTTGGTTACCCACACCACCTCTGTATGTATACAGCACGTCATACTAAGGCTTACAGCCATTATGGTATGAGGAAGAGAGAACTGCAAAGTTCTGCTAAAGGACCTTCCAGACCTAGGTACTTCTCATGATACTTGAAGAGGAGCAGATCTTTGGAGCACTAGCACGGGGTACTACTCCATGAAGGGCATTCAAAGGAGAGGAGCGGCCTACCTCATTTTTCTCTTGCTTATGTCTCAGTTTTTGTTCTGAAGATTAATTGCTCTAGAACTTAGTGTCCTGTAACTGTCTCATGTTTTAGAACTCTTGCCCATCACCTTTAGGGCAACATGGAGAATGTTCATGATATGATGTTTGGTAAGAAAAGCAGGAAAAAATTATGTACACCCTCATTACAATTGCATTTTACATAATAAATGCAGAAGTAAAAGATTAGAAGGGAATACATTAGAATACTATAACAGATTTTGTTAGGGTATTAGATGTTTTTTCTTTCAATTTTTAATAATGTCATTATTTTTATAATGAGAAAGACAAAAGGGTTAAAAAGAAATTTTCCAGCGTCCAGGATGCTTGGAGAAGGGGTTGCTACATGTACTTGTACCTAATATATTATTGTCTTCAAAGCAGAGTACTAGCATCCAGTTCTACAGAGC
Source organism: Lepilemur ruficaudatus (assembly GCA_963574885.1). Lineage (NCBI taxonomy): Eukaryota > Metazoa > Chordata > Mammalia > Primates > Lepilemuridae > Lepilemur > Lepilemur ruficaudatus. The sequence goes on from CAUYRT010036543.1 coordinate 26,468, forward strand.
AGGTAACAGCATCCCTTGCTTCACTCTGTAGTGATCCTAGCCTGCTTTAACAGTTTCTCTGAAAAACCAGACCCCAGTATAAAAAGCTTTATTCATCTCTACGCTTCCTTGGGCAAGGGAACTGCAGTTTTACAATAGAAAGGCACTGGTAACCCCATTTCTGCAAGATGGGTTGGAATGATTTTTCCCTCCTGATCCTACAGTAATCCCAACTCTGTTTCAAGAGTCAGTGATTTCTTTTGGATCTGTTAGATTAGAAGATACAACAGTCTCCTCTGTGTGTATTTGTGTATGTGTGTTTACATTTCTGTTGGCAAGAAAAACTGCAAAAATCTCTTTAAGAAGAATGTCCCCCCTTTCCCATTCTGCTTGCATTTTTCTTTTCAGCCACGGAGTGAGCGCAGTTGAGCTATTTTGGCTCAGGTTCCAGATTGTGAGGTCAGAGACTAGGGATTGGAGGAGAAGATCAGGTGACTTTCAGTAACAGTGATGGTGGCCCTGCCCTCATCCCCACCCCTCTCCCCCTCCTTCTCCACCCTTTCCTGGCTTCCACCTCAGGAACAAAGAAGGGAAAAAAACAGCAGTATGACGAAAACCAGCAGCTGCCTCTGCAGACTTAGGCTGGGGGCTGGGTGTTTATCCCATCTGTTCTCTTTGTTTTGCTTTTGCCCTGTTACTTCCCCTCTCAACCCTAAATAAAATGAAGGGTATTTCTAGAATCCTTTGTTACAGAGATGGATTAGAAATCTGCAGTTACTCAGTATTTAGGTGGGTGTGAGTGAGACAGAGCAGAGATTAAAATTGATCTGGAGCACCTAAAAGAGATGAAGACACTTTGACTTCTCATTCGGCCTTAATTATGAATGCCTGTTTAATGTCAGGTTTGTGATAGGGACTTATCACCCATTTTTTTCTAATTATTAAAACATTATTTCTCTAGTACCTAATTGGTATTATCTTCGTTTTATAACTGAGAAATATAAAGTAGAGAATTAATATATCCTTTGCTTATTAAAATTTCCTAACAAATAAATACTAAGCCAGAATTTGAGCCCAAATCTGTTGGGCTCAGAATCCAGCGTTTAGTGAAAGGGAGTGGCAAGGAGGCAGGCATGTTGAGAAACCTGAGATGCTTGCTTCCAGGGGTTGTGTGTGACACTGTGCTAGTGCCCCTTGCTTTTCACCAGTGATCAGTGTCCTGATTTCTTCAATAAATAAATTTCAAGGCAAAAAATGAGATGAAGGGGAGCATATAGATTAAAAGAGAACTGAACATGTCAGCTATTATAGTATATGGAACTTATTTAGATCCCGATCCAAACAAACCATATAAAATACTTGACATTTAAGACAGCTGGAAATTTGTGTGATCATGATATTATGGCTTTTTTTTTAAAATCATTATCTTCTAGAAGTGCATACTAAAATAATTGCAGATGACATTATTTGGGATTTAGAAATGTGGGTTAGGGGTATTAGGTAAAACAAAATTGGCCATGAGTTGATAAATTGTTGAAACTGTGTGGTGGATACATGGGGATTTATTATCTTATTCTGTTTTTATATGTTTGATCTTTCCCATAATAAAGCATTTTTTAATAAAGGAAAAGTGTTTTATTCCTATAGTTGCTGCCTTTTCTCTTGCCCTCTAGCCTGCTGTTCCCTTGCATAAACTTGTCCTATTCCTTTGCTGACACACCTGAGTCTTTGCTTGGGGCATTGCCTATCTTTTGGTCCCTACCCACTCACCCACCCACATCTCAGAAGTAGATTCTTTTTAGCACTGCCTAACTGAGTCACCATCCTGGGTGTGCTGGGAAAGCATCTGTGAGAAACTTGATGACTGTATTGTCTGAATAACCAAATGCTTTGTGAAGTGGCCAGATTTTTAATACTGCTTTTCTGATACCCTTTTAGACCTCTATCTGCCCCGTTCTTCCTAACTCTCAGCACCTGGTTTTTGTAGCTTTTGGGTTCTGTCTGACTTTGTCCTTTAGGTGTTCCCCTTTCTGCCAGTTTGCCCCACCCCTCCTTACAGCTTGCATCTCCATCATGGCCTAGTTCTGGGGGATTTAGCAGATTGGTGTATGTTTTAGCCAAGATGTCAGTGATCTGGTTACCTTTAGGCTGGGATAATGCTGTTCAGTTAGCATACTGTTTTCGCTCCCATGATGTATACCTACTATTTGCTTTAAAGTGCTGAATTTTTCCATGATGAAGAATATAAACTAGAAATTCTCCACATGGGCAGCTTGTCACGTTTGTATATGGTAGAACCCTCTTGTTCTCTCCTCCTCCGAATTAGAGAGTTCATGTAGCCCCTAACAGACATGGCTTATTGTATGCTGGGTGGGCTTGGCAATTCCGGAGTTATGTTATCCTTACAGAAAATTTGTTGTCATTTCCTAGGAATATTATTAAGTGTTCTAATCTTTCAAATATGCCTGGGAGATCTAGGATTCTTCCACAAAGACCCTGTTTCTTCAGAGAGAACTATAGTGGTACCAGAAGCCACTTTTTTTTTAACTTCCTGTTGTGATTCTGTGCTCATGTGTTATATGTGCTGCTGTTATACCACTTTTAAGGATGTTGGATAAACTAGCATTTGTGCTGTTTTATTTAAGCAGTAGAAACCATTAGTGACTTGGACCCACAGATTTTTCAAGATGTTTCTGATTTTTTCACCTTTCTGTGTGTTCTCTTCTTAAGTACTTGGATTACTCTAGAGAGGTGTAGCATAAGATAGTGTAGGGTGTTCCCTGTAGAATAGGTGCAAATGCCACAGGCTTTGTCTTGGGCAAGGGCAAGTAGTGTTTTGGTCCTGAGTGAATGAGAAATAAGGTTAGGTAGAGGTGCTTTATACTCATCCTGAGTCTTCCAGCTTTGGGGATGTAACTGGCTTTAGAGCCAGTCTGTGTTCTCAGCAGTGTTTTCCCAAAGCCCTTTTCCCTGTCCCACTCACTCCCACCTGCAGTTCTTAAGAACTTAGTTTCCAGGATGTCAGGCAACTCCGCACTCCTCTATTTCCTGTTTGTGGTCTTCACTGAGAGAAGCCTGCAACAGGAATTCCTGGGGAAGTGATGGCAGTAGCTGGGAGATTCCGGGGTCATTAGCTCATTATAGAAGTTGGGGAATGGCGTGCTATAGAAGGACCTCCCTTCCGTTCTGTGGGCTTTTAGACACTCTGTTACTAAGCATAACCAAGCAATAACTAAGACTCAGGGCCGCTGACCTTGTTTGTACCCTGACTCTGTTTTTAGAGATTAAAAATTATTTTCCCTTTTTGTGCCTTAACTTCTATTCTTTGAATTTTACAGTGCAACTTAGGTATCAAGAATCTTGACAAAATTGATCTGGACTCTATAGAATTGATTATTTTGACATGCAAAAATAATGAAGAACAAAAAATAGGGTTCCTGTGTTGGACAGCAGGGGGTGCCCTTTCCCTTCGCTTTAGTGTCTGACACTCCCTGCTGCATTCAGCCATTTTAGACGGATTGTTTTTGCTCCCAGCTAACTCCATTTTGTGTTTGTGACGCAGGAAAAAAAAAGACTTAGGCAAAGGAGGAGTCTGGCTGGGGGAGGGAGTGAGCCAGGCTGAGGCAGCCGCAGACTCCTTCACTCAGCAGTTGCTCACCAGGGACGTACCTTGCTGCAGGCCGCCTGCATCCTGAGCAGTCGATGCCGCAAGTCCCTGCCAGCTGAGCAAAGAGCACAGTGGTGTTTGGCTGCAGGACACCTACCAACAGTGACAGGGTCCGGATTTTTCAGACAACAGGCAGGGCATCACCTCTGTGTCATCTAGACTCTAAGCCTGGGTTTAGATGCTTTTGCTACAGAGGTGGTGAGGGTGGTATTCTTAATTATAGGATCAGCTAAGAAAAGATACCCAAAAAAGGAGAAGAAAAGGTACATTTTCACTCAGTTGTCTGGGAAGGATCAAATGTCCTAGTGATTCCAGGGAAACAGGCCCAACTTTTTAAAAATACTTTTATTTTTGAAAATGTGAAAAAAAAAGGCACATACACATATGTAATGCGTAAAAACAGAATAGTATGAATACCCATGTGCCCATCGTCCAGTTTAAGAACTTATTAACTAATAGCCAGCCGTGTTTCATATACCTGCATCAACCTCTTCCTTGCTACCATTTTTAAATATATCCTTGTTCATATTATTTAATCCCTAAGTAGCTCAGAATATATGTCAAAAAATTGGAAATTTTTTAAAAACGATAATTATACTACCATTACCATATCTAAAAAATTCTTTAATATCACCAAATACCCAGTTAGTGCTTATATTTCCCAAATTATCTTTTAGTAGTTTTTTCTAATACTTCTCACAGTCAAATAAAGTCTACTCCTTGCAATTGGTTGATGTCTCTACAGGTTCCCTCCCCAGCTTGTGTGTTTCTCTTTTTTTTATCTTGGAATTTATTTATAGATTTTATTTTTTGGGGTTTTTTTTTTATTTTTTTTTAAGAGACAGGGTCTCACTTTGTCACACAGGCTGGAATGCAGTGGTGTGATCATAATGTCACTGCAGCCCCGAACTCCTGGGCTCAAGCCATCCTCCCACCTCACCTCCCAGAGTGCTAGAATTACAGACATGAGCCACTGTGCCCAGCCAACTTAATTTCTTTCTTTCTTTCTTTTTTAATTTTATTTTTTTTTGAGGAAGAGTCTCACTCTGTTGCCCGGGCTAGAGTGCCATGGCGTCAGCCTAGCTCACAGCAACCTCAAACTCCTGGGCTCAAGTGATCCCCCTGCCTCAGCCTCCCGAGTAGCTGGGACTACAGGCATGCGCCACCATGCCCGGCTAATTTTTTCTATATATATCTTAAGTTGGCCAATTAATTTCTTTCTATTTATAGTAGAGATGGGGTCTCACTCTTGCTCAGGCTGGTTTCGAACTCCTAACCTTGAGTGATCCTCCCGCCTCGGCCTCCCAGAGTGCTAGGATTACAGGCGTGAGCCCCTGCGCCTGGCCTAGTTGTGTGAATTTTGGCAAATGTATATGGCAGTGTAACTACAACGATCAAGATAGAGAACATTTTTATCACTCCAGAAAATTTCTTCATGTCCATTTGTTAATCCTCCTCCTTACTGCCAAACCCTGGCAAGCCACTAATCTGTTTTCTGACCCTATAGTTTTGTATTTTCCAGAATGTCATATAAACAGAATAGTACACTAAGTAGCCTTTTGAGTCTGGATTCTTTCACTTAGCATAATGTATCTGAGGTTTATCCATGTTGTTGCATGTTCCTTTTTATTGCTGAGTTATAAGTAGTTCATTATATCCATTCACTGGCTGATGGACATTTGGGTTGTACGCAGTTTTTGGCAATTATAAAGAAAGCCAGTAGAAACATTTGCATACAGGATTTTGTCTAGACATACATATTTTCATTTTTGTAGGGTGAGTACCATGGGACGGGATTGTTGGATCATATGGTATAGTAAATGTATGTTTAATTGTATGTAAGAAACTGCCAAACTGTTTTCCAAAGTGGCTGTACCATTTTTCATTTCCACCAGCAATGTGTGAGAGTTGCAGGTGCTTTGCTTCTTCATCAGCACTTAGTATCATCAGTTTTGTTTTTTAATTTTAGTGATTTTAATGTGTTAGGCATTATAGCTTTAATTCCTAATCAATTTAATCCCTAGTACATATTTTTTTATTTTAATAAATTTATTTATTTCTTTTCTTTTTATTTCAAAATATTGTGGGGGTACAAATGTTAAGGTTACGTACATTGCCCTTGCCCCCCCAGTACATATTTTTAATGACTTGCTGATGTTGAGCATCTTTTCTTGTACTTACTTGCCATCTGTGTATCTTCTTAGTAAAGTGTCATTCCAAAATCTTTTTAAAATTGGGTTGTTTTCTTACGATTGAGTCATAATTTTTTGTATTCCTGGATACTAGTCCTTTATCAGATAAGTGTTTTACATATATTTTCTTCCAGTCTATAGCTTACCTTTTCATTTCTTAACAATGTTATACAGAAATAGAAATTTTTAGTTCTGATGATATTCACTTTATTAATTTTTGTTCTTATGTTTTATATTATTTTCTATTCCTACATAAAAATTCACCACAATTTTGGTGGCTTAAAACAACATAAATTTATTTTCTGATAGTTTCCATAGGTCTGTTGTCTCAGCTGGATCTCTGTTCAAGGACTAAGGCTAAAGTCAAGGTTCCAGGCAGACTGCGTTGCTTTCTGAAGCTTAGTATCCTCTTCCAAGCTCATGGGATGTTTGGCCGAGTTTAATTCCTTGTAATTGTAGGATGTAGGTCCCTGCTTTCTTGCTAGGGCTATTCTCAGCTCCTAGAGGCCACCCACCATTTCCTGCCACATAACTGCCTCTACAGCATGGCAGTTTGCTTCTTCAAGGACTGCAGGAGAACGTCTGCTACAACTTTAAATCTCTCCTACTTCTCTTGTCTCTGACCTCCAAACCCTCATTTAAAAGGGCTCACCACATTAGGTCAGGTCCATCCACACTCAAGGGGAAGGGTTATTCAGGGAATGTACACTAAGGGGGAGGAAACTTGGGGGACCAGCTTATGATTCTGCCACACAGTTTGTGCGTTTTGTATCTTATCTAAGAAATTATTGCTTACTCCATAGTTGTGAAAATCTTCTCTGGTTCTCTTGTAGAAATTTAATAGTTTTAGATTTTCCATTTAGATCTGTGATCCATTGTGTGGTCTATTTGTATGTATGCATGCATGGATGCATTTATTGTGTTGAGATATAATTCACAGGTCATGAAATTCATCTTTAATGTACACAGTCACATTTTTTGTGATTGTATTTTTTGCATATACATGTATATGCCTACTAGTGGATTTGCTAGGTCATATGGTAATTTTATGTTTAATGGGATATAAGATTGTATTGTATCTATAGGTCAATTTGGGGAAAACAACCTTTCAATTTTGAATCTTATATTCTATGAACACAGTATATTTTTCTATTTATATAGATTTTTTTATTTCTCTCATTAGTGTTGTAATTTCTAGCATACAAATCTTGTTCATATAGCGTAAGTGTTTATTTCTCTTTTTTTTCTTTCATGGTGCTTTTTATTTCTGTTTCAAGTTCATTTCTATTATACATAAGGAAATATAATTTAGAGAATGATAAGAGCAAACATCTTTACTTTGTTTCTGGTTCTAGGGTCTAAGCATTCAGTCTTTACGATTAAGCATAAAGTTAGCTGTAAATTTGTCATAGATGTAATTTATCAAGTTGAGGAAATTCTCTTTAATTCTAAGTTTGCCTAGAGCTTTTATTATGAATGGATTTTAAATTTTGTCAAATGCTGATATGATTTTTTTAACATCCTAAAAATGCTGATGTTTCTTACAGTTGATATCATAGTTTAATTGGCAGGACTTTTTTCTCTCCTAATGGTACATAAAATAATGTGTATAATTGCTGCCATCATATATTTGATGAAATGGTATCTTTTGGTAGGTGATTTATCATGTCTTCTAAAAAATTTTCTTGGCTTCTAAATATCATATCCCACTAAAAGAAACCAGGATTCCCTAGAAAAGTGACTGATTCCAGGTATTTGTCAGAGAAAGATGATCCTAGGACTATTTTTTTAAATTGCTAGCAAGCAAAGAAGTGTTCAAAGATGAATAGGGTCATGTCACAAAAGACATAGAAGCAAACTTGAAGGAATTTCTACTTGCTACATTACTGTCTTAAAGACCCAAATATATCATTATAACAAATTAAAAAGAAAATCCAAGGTTGACTTCCAGACTGACAACATGATGAGCTCTACTGACCTGCTCTCCAGTGAAACTCCTGAATTAGTTTTTAAAACAACCATTTAAAGCGTCTGGAAATGGTCCAAAGGTCCAAATGCTGATGCCACGGCACTCACTCTAGCCCGGGCAACAGAGTGAGACTCTGTCTCAAAAAAATAAAAAACAAAAATTTAAAAGGATACAACTAATATAAAGTATGGTCTCTTACCATATGGAGGGAAATTAAAGATCAATAACAGAAAAAATGGGAAACTCATAGATGTCTGGAAATTGAACAATGCCCTTCTGGTTTTTTAACCAGTGGGTCAAGAAGATATCAAAAGGAAAATCAGAAAATACTTTCAAATGCATGAAAATGAAAACACAATAAACAAAACTTTATGAGATGCAAATAAAGCAGTACTTAGATGGTATTATAATTTATAGCTGCAAATGCCTGTATTAAGAATGATCTCAAATCAATAACCTAAACTTCAACTTCAAGACACTGAAAAGAGAAGAGCAAACTAAATCTAAAGCAGAAGGAAGGAAATAAAGATTAGGGTGGAAATTAATGAAATAGAGAATAGAAAAAAAATAGAAAAAATGAATGAAACCAAAAGCTCATTCTTTGACAAATAAAATTCACAAAACTTTAGCTAGACTGACCAAGAAAAGAAAGAGAAGAAAAGATTTACATTACTAGAATCAGAAATGAAAGAGTAGACACTACTAACCTTCCAGAAGTAAAAAGGATTACAAAGGAATACTGTGAACAATTGTATGCCAACAAATTAGATAACCTAGGTGAAATGGCAAATTCGCAGAAACATACTACCAAGACTGACTCAAGAAGAAATAGGCAATCTGAATAAACATAGCATATAAGGAGATTAAATCATTAATCAACAACTACCCAAAAAGAAAAGTCCAGGCCCAAATGTCTTCACTGCTGAATTCTATCCAACATTTAATGAATAATTAATACTAATTCTTTAGAAACTCGTCCAAGAAATAGCAAAGCAGAGAACATTTCCCAGCTCATTTTATGAGGCCAGTATTACCCTGATACCAAAATCAGACAATGACATCATAAGTGAAAAAACAATAGAATAATATCTTTTATGAGTATGGATGCAAAAATCTTTAATGAAAAACTATCAAACCAAATTCAGCAACATATAAAAAGAATTATTCACAACCACATGGGATTTATCCACAACCATGTGGGATTTATCTCAGGAATGCAAAGAAAGTTTAACATCTGACAATCTATTAATGCAATTCATTATCAATGTAATAAATCATGTGATCATCTCAATAGGTACACAAGAAATATTAGACAAAATCCAACTACCCTTTCATGATAAAAACACTCAACACACTAGAAATAGAGAATTTCTTCAGCCTTTATAAAGGGCATCTAAGAAAACCCACAGTTTACATCATACTTAATGGTGAGAGACAGTGTTCTCTGTAAGGTCAGGAACAAGAGAAGGTTGTCTGTTCTTGTCACTTCTGTTACATTGTGCCAGAGGTTCTAGCTAGTACAGTTACTCAAGGAAGAGAATTAAAAGACATCAAAATTGTTAATAAAGACATAGAACTATCTCTATTCTCAGATGATATGATCTTATATATATAGAAAATCCTACAGAATCCAGTAAAAAACTATTAAAGATAGTTAGGTTCAGCAAGGTTACAAGATACAAGATCAATATAAAAAGATCAATTATGTTCCTATACATTTGCAATAAATAATCCAAAATGAAATTAAGAAAATTCCATTCACAAAAACATTAAATGAATAAACTACTTAGGAAAAAATTTAATAAAATAAGTACAAATAAAACATTCTGAAAATTACAAAGCACTTTTGAAAAAAATTAATGATCTAAATGGGAAAAAACATTCTATGTTCATGGATCAGAAAATTTAATATGGTTAAGATGGAACACTCCCCAAACTGGACTCCAGATTCAGTATGATCCCTATCAGAATCTTAGCTGACTTCTTTGTAGAAATTGACATGGTTATTCTAAAATACATAGGAAATTACAAGGGATCTAGAATAGCCAAAAGAATCTTAAAACAAAGTAGTGAGACCCATACTTCCCCATGTCAAAAGTTATTACCAAGCAATTGTAATCAAGACAATGTGGTACTGGCATAGTATAGACACATAGGTCAATGGAATATAATTGAGAGTCTAGAAATAAACTGTCCTGTGGTTAACTGATTTTCAACAAGGGTGCCAAGAACATTCTATGGAGAAAGAATAGTCCTCTCAACAGATGTGTTCCACGGTGATGGACAACTGGCTAACCACATGGGAGGATGGAGAATAAAGTTGGAGAATGAAGAATAAGAGAATGAAGTTGGACCTACACCTCACACCATATACAAAAATTAAATTTAAGATGGATCAGAGACCTAATGTAAGAGCTAAGACTATAAGACTCCAAGAAGAAAACATAGGGTTAAATTTTCATGACCTTGGATTTGGCAGAAAAATTTTTTAGATATACCATGGAAAGCACAAGCACCAAAAGAAATTGTGAAAATTAAAAACTTTTGTTCTCCAAAGGACACCATCAAGAAAGTGAAAAAACAATCCACAGAATTGTAGAAAATGTTTGCAGATCATATATCTGTGTTTAAATTTGTGAGGGATGTTGGTCTCGAGCTTGCTTTTGTCTTTCTTTTTTTTCCCTTTTCCTTTTTTTCCTTCCTTTCTCCCCTGCTTCTGTACTTGGTTTGGTATCAGGGTAATACTAGCTCATAAGATGAAGTGGGAAGTGTTCCCGCCTCTTTTTTTTAGTGGAAGACATTGTGTGAAATTGGTGTTAATCCTTCTGGGCCAGGAGATTTTCTTTTCAGGAGCTTTTAAACTATAAATTCAGTTTTAAAAATAGTTTTGAGGGTATTCAAGTTGTCTGTTTCATACTGAATGAGTTGTGGTAGTTTGTGGTATTTGAGGAATTGGTCCATTTCTCATTAATTGTTTGATTTATGAGTGCAAAATTGTTTGTAATATTCCCTTAGTCTTTTAATGGCTGCAGGACCTGTAGTGATATTCCCTGTTTCATTCCTGTTATAGGTATGTATGTCTTTTCTCTTTTTATCTTTCTTTGTCAGTCTTTCTAGAGATTTATCTATTTTATTGATTTTGTTGTTGGAAAAAACAGCTTTGTGTCATTGATTTTTCTCTATTGTTTTCTTGTTTTCATTGTTATTGATTTTTGCTCTTATCTTTGTTTCTTCTGCTTGTTTGGGGGTATTTGCTCTTTGTTTTGAGACAGTTTCCCTCCGTTGCCCAGGCTGTAGTGTATGGCATCATTATAGCTCACTACAACCTCAAACTCCTGGGCTCAAGTGATCCTCCTACCTCAGCCTCCCAAAGTGCTAGGATTATAGGCGTGAGCTACCTAGTGCCTAGCCTTTTTCTAATTTCTTGAGATTGAAAATTAGATTACTGATTTGAGCACACCTGTAATCCCAGCACTTTGGGAGGCCGAGGTGCGATGATTGCTTGAGGCCAGGAGTTCCAGACCAGCCTAAGACCTGGTCTGTACAAAACAAAATTTAGCCAGGCAGCCAGGTGTGGTGGTACAGGCCTGGCCTGACTACTTAGGGGGGTGGGAGGGCGGGGGCTGAGGCAGGGGATCTCTTGAGCCCAGGAGTTTGAGGTTGCAGTGAGCTATGATTGCACCACTGCACTCGAGCCTGAGTGACAGAGCCAAGACCCTGTGTCACATACACACAAATTACTGATTTGAGATCTTTATTTTCTAATGTAAACTTAATACTGTAAATTTCTCCCTCAGTGTTGCTTTAGAATCCCATATATCTTTAGTATCTCATATATTTTGATATGTTGTACTTTCTTTCTTTCTTTTTTTTTTTTGAGACAGCTTCTCACTCTGTTGCCCGGGCTAGAGTGCCGTGGAGTCAGCCTAGCTCACAGCAACCTTAAACCCCTGGGCTCAAGCAATCCTACTGCCTCAGCCTCCCAAGTAGCTGGGACTACAGGCATGCGCCACCATGCCCGGCTAATTTTTTCTATATATATTTTTAGTTGGCCAATTAATTTCTTTCTGTTTTTAGTAGAGACGGGGTCTCGCTCTTGCTCAGGCTGGTCTCGAACTCCTGACCTTGAGCGATATGCCCACCTCGGCCTCCCAGAGTGCTAGGATTACAAGCATGAGCCACCATACCCAGCCTGTATGTTGTACTTTCATCATCATTCAGGATTTAAATTTCTCTTGAGATTTCCTCTTTGACCCACAAATTATTCAGAAGTGGTTCTTCAGTTTCTAAGTGTTTGGACATTTTCCTGTTACCTTTCTGTTGTTGATTTATAGTTTGACTTCATTATGATTAGAGAACATGCTCTATTATTTCAGTCTTGTAAATTTGTTGAGATTTATGTTATGGCTTTTAGGATATGGTCTTTCTTGGTGAATATTCAACAGACAGTTGAAAAGAATGTTTATTCTGCAGTTGTCAGATAAAGTGTTCTGTTAATACATATGTCAACTGGACTGTGTAGATTGAATGTGTTATTAACTTCTGTATCCTTACTGATTTTCTATTAGTTCTACCCATTGCTAAGAGTGGGGTACTAATGTCTCTGAGTATAATTGTGATTTGGCTGTGTCTGTTTCTTACTTCATCTCTCTCAGTTTATGTTTCTTATATTTTGAGGCTCAAGTATTGGTTCATAAACATTTAGAATTGTCATGTCTTCCTGGTGGATTGAGCCTTTAATCATTATGTAATGTCTCTTTTTGTCTCTAGTTACTTTCTTTGCTCTGAAGTCTACTCATCTGATATTAATAATTAGCCATTTCACTTTTTTAAAACAATGTTTTCATGGTATGTCTTTTTTCAGCCTTTTATTTTCAGCCTACCTCTGTCTTTGAAGTAAGTTTCTTATAGACAGCATATGGTTGGATCTTTTATTCTTTTTCGTTAATCTGCCAGTCTCTGTTAATTGGTGTATTTAGTTGATTTTTATTAAAGGTAATTATTAATATGTTAGGGCTTAAGTCTGCCACTTTACTATTTATTTTGTGTTTGTCTCCATTTTGATTCATAGTGTTCAAGTATATTATTTTGTATGGTTTTCTTAGATGTTGCTATAGGTATTATTCAATACAGTATGTGTACATAACTTACCTCAGTCTGATGATACCAGTGTTTTACCAATTTGCATGAAGTGTAGAAATTTTATTTCCATTTAGATCCCTTTGCCTTCTTCCCTTTCTAAATATAATTGTCTTATGTACTTCCTCCACGTAAAGCTTTTGGTGGAACTGAAAGTCCATATGTTTGTCTTTTATCTGTCAACCTTACTGAATTATTAGTTCTAATAGTTCTTCCTGAGATTGTCTAGAATTGCTACATATAATCTGTCTTCCATAAAAGTGACATTTTCATCTCTCTTTTACGTCTGTACCTTTATTTATTTATGTATATATTTATGAATGAATGAATGAATGACACAAGATCTCACTGTGTTGCCTGGGCTAGAGTGCAGTGGCATATCGTCATAGCTCACAGCAACCTCAAACTCTTAGGCTCAAGCGATCCTCCTGCCTCAGGCTCCCGAGTAGCTGGGACTACAGGTGCACGCCACCATGCCTGGCTAATTTTTCTTTTTTGTAGAGCTGGGGTCTTGTTTTGTTGCTCAGGCTGGTCTTGCACTCCTGGGCTCAAGCAATACTCTGGCCTCAGCCTCCCAAAGTGCTACAATTATAGGCATGAGCCACCATACCCGGCCCTATCTTTTATTTTTATCTTACTGCAAGCAAAAAAAAAAAAAAAATTGAGTCTAGTTTTTTGTTTTTCTTTTTCTTCTTTCTTTTTTTTCAGACAGTCTTACCCTGTTGCCTGGGCTAGAGTGCCGTGGCATCAGCCTAGCTCACAGCAACCTCAAACTCCTGGGCTCAAGC
>CAUYRT010036545.1:0-32774 GCA_963574885.1 Lepilemur ruficaudatus
ATGCAAGCTTTCTGAGCAAGCGTCCAGAGGACCCAGAGCAGAAACCAAAGGCTAGGAGCAAGGGGACGCGGGCGCAGAGGACAGAGCGACATCTGCAGCGTTCCTACTGCCGGGCTAACAACGACCTGGCAGAGGACGTACCGGCCTCCCCAGGGCGGCGCTGGCTCAGCCACGGCCGCAGCCGTCGTGGGGCCGGTCTTCCGCCCTCGCACCTCCCCCACAGCCCGGAAGCAACGAAGCAGACACTCACGCAGGCGAGGAGTGGCCGGGGACACGGCGGTGGAGAACGCACGCAGGGTCCTGGGTCCCGGCTGCAAGGCCAGCCACGCCGTGAGAGCGGCTGCCGCCATGGCTGCGCGGACGGCGAGTCGTAGGGGACAAACGCATTCGCTGTCAAGGGGGCGGGCCTGGGGCCGGAGGCGCGAGTTCACCGGCTCTGGCCCCGCCCCTAGGATGGAGAAACAGGAAACACGTGGATCTGCGAACTCAGCGCGGGAATCAAATGTGCAGCGAGCTACTCCTCCAAAATAGGAAAACATAATGACATGAAAACAAAAAGGATCTTTAAAAAATCGAATCGGTGAGTTCCAAGACGATTGCAAAAGAGGACTATAAGGGATGGGGGAAATGTGGCTCACAGAGATCTGCGTCCAACCTCACGTGACCCAGGAATTAGGCCATCTACCCCAGGGCCCTGATTGTTTGCAATTGCTACTTTTCTACATTTATTTGGATTAAAGAAATCCTAAACTAGTGTAAGTGATATATGCCAAGGGGAGAGACGCAGTATTCCTGTAGTAGTTAAAAGGATGGTCGCTTGAGCCAGACAGACAGCTAGAGTTTGGAACTTCACCATTTCTAGGATATGGGATCTTAAGCAAGTATGCCTGGAATCCTAGCACTCTGGGAGGCCGAGGGGGGGAAATTGCTTGAGCTCAGGAGTTCCAGACCAGCCTGAGCAAGAGCGAGACCCCACTTCTACTATAATAAAAATAGAAAAATTAGCTGAGCATCCTGGTGTGCACCTGTTGTCCCAGCTACTCGGGAGACTGAGGCAAGAGGATCACTTGAGCCTAGTAGTTTGAGGTTGCAGTGAGCTACGATGACGCTACTGCACTCTACCCAGGGTGACAGCAAGACTCTGTGTCCAAAACACAAAAAACCCTAAAACTCTAGGTACAGTATTGGCATACGGTGAACATTGTGTGCCCGTAGCCTATAACTTAATGATTTGGTTAGCTCGTTCATGGTCAGGTTAGAATTACAAAAAGTCAGAACTCATCAGGACCTAGAAAATAATGTTTATCCTTTAAGGAACGCTCTTACTTTCTACCCTAGAATGGATTAACATACAACCGTTAATAAAATTATCCCCTAACTTTTAAATCAGAGCACAAAATTATAATAACGAGAACAACTGGGAATAAACACAACTGACTTTTAGTAAGCTTACAACTAGTAGAGCAGAGGTTTGCAGGAGTCCCAGAGTAGTCTAGCTGTGACTATTCAGTGTGCCATGGGCATCATTGAGTAAGGAGGGGGATAAATGGCATGAGATGGACAAGTATTTATAATAATCACCACCCTCATCTTTTCTGGATTCTTCCCATCCCATTATTGCTCCAAAACAGAAGCACTGTGTATTAGTTTCCTAGGGCTGCTGTAGCAAGTACCACAGAATGGGTGACTTAAAACAACAGAAATTTATTCTCTCACAGTTCTGGAGTCTAGAAGTCTGAAATCCAGGTGACTGCAGGGTTGGTTCCTTCTAGAGGTTCTGAGGGAGAATCTGTTCCATGCCTCTCTTCTAGCTTCTGATGGTTGTGGCCAATCCTTGGTATTTCTTGGCTAGTAGATGCATACACCAACTTCTGCTTCTGTCCTCACATGGTGTTTTCTCCTTTCCTCTAACTATTCTTAAGATTAAAAGCATGGCCTTTTTGGTCAGATGGATGTGGGGTTTGAATCCAGGCTCTACTTCTTTGTGATGTTGGGCAAAGCCACCTAACCCCTCTGAATTTCAATTTCAAAGAAAATGGAAACAGTTATCTTTCTCAGGACAGTTGTAATTAAGTGAGACATGTTTCAGAAGGCATAATATAAATGGTGGTCATTGGAATTAAGCTCAGGGTCAATGCAATAACCTCTTTTTCTCTGTCAAGTCTGTATATTTTAGTAAAGTGCAAGCCCTAGACCATAGAAATTTAGGGGCAAAAGGAATATGATCATATTCAGAGACCTCTTAATTTCTGAGCAAGATGTTAAGAGACTTAAGTTTCTATTCTACTTTGCTATGGTTTCTGTCTTTTGTTTTATTCTCTCCCTAAGACCAAAGTGGATAGATGGCCAGAGCTAGAGGAGCCAGAAAAATACTTCCTATTGTTTTCCCTGGCATCAAGTACAGTAAATTTTATTCTATATTAAAAGTTAAAAACTCATTTATAATGCTATCAATAGGCAGTGATATCTGTTTTGTGCAGTGTAAAGAGTAAAGCATTTACAATCTTGCACATAGGGGTTACTGAGAATTACATACATTTTCAGTTGGGAAGGACCTTAGTGGTGTAATCATTCATTCATGATAAAAATCATTTCTTCAAACTTAATGACCAAATAATCCAACATATCATAGAAGCCAGGCTGGCTTCATGGGCATATGATCTACACTTGGAAGGCCTTGTTCTTGGCTTATTGCTCTGCTGTCCCTGTCTTAAAATTCTTAATTTTTTTTTTTTTTTTAGAGATGGTGTTTTACTCTGTAGTCCAGGCTGAAGTGCAGTGGAACAATCATAGCCCACTGCAGCCTTGAACTCCTGGGCTCAAACTGTCCTCTCACCTCAGCCTTCCAAGTAGCTGATACTATAGCCTAGAGTCACTATTCCTGGCTAAAAATTCTTAATAATTTTTGAACAAGGAGTTGTGCATTTTCAGTTTGCATTGGGCCTTACAAATTATATAGCCAGTCCTGTGTAGAACAATTTTAAATATTAAGCTTTTTTACAATGGGTTTTTACTATATTTAAAACCTTCATTAATCCAATGAAAGCTTTTTCTTTAATTTTTTTTTTCTTTTTTGTAGAGATGGGGTCTCCCTGTGTTGCCTAGGCTAGGCTCAAACTCCTGGCCTCAAGTGATCCTGGCCTTGGCCTTCTGAAGTGCTAGAATTATAGGTGTGAGCCACCATGCCTGGCAGAGAGGTACTTTTAATCAGAACTAACATCTTTATAAAAAGTAGGTGAACAAATTATGTCTATTCATGAGTATGATAGACAGTATGCAAATATCAGGTATGAGAATGGACCTTGCAACCTAAATGTCCATCAAAACAGTATTGGTGGCCGGGTATAGTGGCTCACACCTGTAATCCTAGCACTCTGGGAGGCCAAGGCAGGAGGATTGCTTGAGGTCAGGAGTTGAGACCAGCCTGAGCAAGAGCGAGACCTCGTCTCTACTAAAAAAAAATAGAAATTAGCCGGACAACTAAAAATATTTATAGAAAAAATTAGCCGGGCATGGTGGCGCATACCTGTAGTCCCAGCTACTCAGGAAGCTAAGGCAGAAGGATCGCTTGAGCCCAGGAGTTTGAGGTTGCTGTGAGCTAGGCTAATGCCACAACACTCTAGTCCGGGCAACAGAGCAAAACCCTATCTCAAAAAAAAAAAAAAAA
Source organism: Lepilemur ruficaudatus (assembly GCA_963574885.1). Taxonomy (NCBI): domain Eukaryota; kingdom Metazoa; phylum Chordata; class Mammalia; order Primates; family Lepilemuridae; genus Lepilemur; species Lepilemur ruficaudatus. Next base: position 3,668 of record CAUYRT010036545.1, read on the forward strand.
AACAGTATTGGTTTCTAGAACCTAAACAGGCCTTCAAGAAAGAAAAAAAAAGAAAAAAAAACAATATTGGTTAAGCATATTACTGTGTATTCATATAATATAGGGTACTAAGATACATGGGTTTCAATCCAGGTTGAACATTAGAATTATCTCAGGAGATTTTTAAAAACAATTGTCTAGACCTTCTCCCTAATTGAGAAGTTGAACCATGGGTCTAGGTGTGTTTGGAGCTTTGGCTTGGGGCTTTTTGTTTGTTTGCTTGTTTTGTTTTTTGTTTACTTCTTAACTTCCACAAGTGAGTCGAATATTCAGGCAGAATTAAGAACCACTGGTCTCATCCTTAAAAAGGATTAAGTGAATATAAATCCATTAGTACAGAAAATTGTCCATAATATATGGTTTTTTGAAATATAGGTTATAAGGCAGTTATGGGTTATTTGATCCCATTTGTGTAAAATATTTTTTATATGCAAGTTCTGGAAGGGTAAACAGTAAATTTGAGGAAGTGGGTACGGGAGTAGAGGAGGTGAGACTCCTAAAGACTACACTTTCCACATATTTATACTTCTATTTTTACACCAAGAATACAGCTTTTAAAAAAATTAAACGAGAATGCAGTATTTTTAAAATCAGCAAAAGCTTCACATTTTTATTTTCACTTAGGAAAAAAATACATGATATGTCTGTAATTTATGCCTTCCAGCTATTTATAACATGAATATTTAGAATTTGTACCAGGTTCTCTGAAATTTTAGTAAATTGAAACTTTACTATATAAAATATTTTCACAACTTTTTTCCCCTTTGAAATATAGTCACATGCCATATAGTGACATTTCATTCAATCACCAACCACACATGACAGTGGTCCTGTAAGATTATGATGGAGCTAAAAAATTCCTATTGCCTGATGATGTAGCCATTGTAACACTGTAGTGCAATTACTTAATTTTTGAATAAATTACTGTAGCCTGAGTGTACAGTGTTTAAAAATCTGCAGTGGTGCACAGTAATGACCTAGGCCTTCACATTCACTCACCACTCACTCACTGACTCACCCAGAGCAACTTTCATCCCTATAAACTCTATTTATGGTAAGCATAAGTGCACTATGCAGGTATACTGTTTTTTATTTTTTACACAGTATTTTTACTATGCCTTTTTTTGTGTTTAGATATGTTTAGATGCACACTTACCAATGTGTTACACCTGCCAGTATTCAGCACAGTAACATGTTGCACAGGTCTGTAGCCTAGGAGCAATAGGCTATTCCATATAGCCTATGTGTGTAGGAAGCTATACCACCTAGGTTTATGTAAGTACGCTCTATGATGTTAGCACAATGACAAAATCGCCTAACAATATATTTCTCAGAACGCATCCCCATTGTTAAGCAATGCATGACTGTAGTTGAAGTTATTCCTATTTTCCAGATGAGAAAACAAAAAGTTAAGCCACTTGGCTCTGCTCTTATGAGAATTGAGACTGAAATCCACATCTGATTCCAAGTTGAACGTTCTTTTAAAACTCTACATCACCACCTTCTTGGTAGCTTACTCTATGCATCATTTCTGCAGGCAGGGGTCACTATACACCAAGAAAACATTGACTGGGTACTGTGACCTTCCAGAAGCATTCAAAGTGGGAATAATCATTGCTTAACAATGTCAAAAGATGCTGCCTGGGCCTATTCACGCCCAATTTACTGAAGGCGAGGGCTAAAATGCTTTTCTTGATTTTTTGGTTTCTTGGAATAAAAAAAGTTACAGACAAATTATGTCTACCCTTGCATATATTCTTATTATTTAAGACTTTTGGAAATACAGGATCTAATTGTGGCACGTTTCATATCCCTCGTCCAATCATCGGCAATTGCTCTGTGCTTTACCTTCAATGATGCCTTAAATCTGACCTCTTCACCCCTTTTCCTCTATCACCTTGGTCTGGGCCACCTTTTTTCTCATCCAAATTACTGTAACAGCTTCCTAGTTGCCCGTCTGGGCTCTGCTTCTCCTCTTTTTCTCCCTATAATCAGGTCTCCACCCAGCATTCAAGGGACATTTTCAAAGTGTAGGTCAGTCAAGGCATTCCTCTCCCCATATAAAATCAAGTCCAGAGTCTTTGCTTTGGCTTACAAGTTTGATCAGCTTGACCAATTTTCTGGTTACTTCTCCAAACCTATCTCCTACCAGTCTCCCCGGGGGCTCACTCTGCTCCATCCACACCAGTTTCCTGTGCTGTCCACATACCACACCCACTCCCACCCCAGGCTCTTTGCATTTGCAGTTCTCTGTGCCTAGAACACTCTTTCCAATGTACCTGCACTGATGCTCATTCTCTGTGCTCAGCTCTCTGGCCAATTGCTCCCTCCTTGCTGACGCCTTCCTTTACCACCCAGCATATATGAAATAGTACCTCCTGCACTCTCTATCCCCTGAATCATGCTTTTTCTTTGTAGCACCTCTGACATTTTTAAAATATGCACTTAAATATATGTGCATATGTTTATCATCTGTCTTCCATCATTAAGATAGAAATTTCCTGAGAGTAGACATTTGTTTTCACTGTTGGATTTGTAGGGCATAGAACAAGGGCATTCAGCAATTATGTGTAAATGAATCTATCTTCCATTTATACTTTTAAGTCTTTTTTTTTTTTTTTTACAATATATTAACCCAATTGCAAAGGTTGAGCTTGACTCTATGCTATTGGAGTCCTCACTAACAGAAAAAGGAAATGGACTTCTCCATCAATACCACATCATCTTTTCAGAAAATAATTATTTGGGACAGAGTCTCAGTATATCGCCCAGGCTAGAGTGCAGTAGTGTCATTGTAGCTCACTGCAACCTCAGACTCCTAGGCTCACTTGATTCTTATGCCTCTGCCTTCCGAGTAGCTGGGACTACAACCGTGCACCACCACACCTGGCTAATTTTTTCTATTTTTTGTAGAGACGGGGCCTCGCTCTTGCTCAGGCTGTTTTCAATCTCCTGACCTCAAACAATCCACCCACCTTGGCCTCCCAGAGTGCTAGGATTTCAGGGGTGAGCCACCACACCCAGCCAAAAGAATTATTTTAATTGACAAATAATTATGTATATTAATTCTTCATCTTTATTACAGTATTAAACACTACCTTTTATGCTAATTTCCAGTGCAGGACAACCACAAAGCTGCAGGTATGCTCTTCCTTATACCAGTTTCCTCAAGGAGAGGGCTATGGGGGTGAATAAGCATTGAGAGGAGGGGAAACAAAGCCATTTCTTGGAGGCTGAAGAGGCCACACACCCTCTTTAGAAGGAGGTATCATAGGGATTATGAAACTTCCCTTCCTCCCTTTCCCCCAGGACTTCTTTGTGTAATAGAGCTGACAAGGAGGGATTTGGGGGCTGGTGTTCCCTAATGTTGCAAGGCTTATTCTAATTTGAAGAACACCATGCTCAGAGAAGAGAAAACGGTAGCGGGCTCTTGAGGCTAAATCTAGACTGAAGTTAACGATGCAGCTCTGTGTTCTCTGTGAACCCTGTTTATTGTGCTGGATAAAGAATCAAAGAGTGGATTTGGATTCTTGTACTAAGCACTTCGAATAATCTTAATTTTAGATAATAGCAGTCCTATGAGGTAGGTATTGCCATCTCCAGTTTTTAGATGGGAAAATCAGGAGGTATTAGGGTTCCAGAAGAAATCAAATGGCACACTCAGAAGGTTTAACTGAAGAAAGAGGACTTCTACTGAGGTGGGGGCAGGGTGCAGCGGACTGACAAAGGATGGTGAGGCACCCAGGGAACTGACAATGGAAGGGAGCTGGAGTCTTGGAGGAGGGCCAGTGGCATAGGAGTGTCTGGAACCAAGAGCCAGGAAGCAGGGAGAGTGGGGCAATACATTCCCAACCTCGCCGCTCTCTGATCTTGAGCGCTCCAAACTCGAAAGTTCTCAACCCTTCCACCATGACAAAATTTTTACAACTCTGGGTCATGACATATTACTGGTCATGATATCAGTTTAGTGACTTGCAATCAGCATTTTTAAAAATGACGTACAACAGAAACTATCACAGTGCACCTCAGCATGTTTCCATCCTACAGACCACAATGAATGTATTTCTTTGAAATACAATGCCCACTACCAGATTGCCCTCCTGTATCTTAATTCAGCCTCACAGGAATGTCCCCTAGATTCCCAAACACAGAAAGGGCCACTGTCATGGGAAGACTGTCACAAACAGAAAGTGTTTTAAGAGTTTGGATGCAGTTGACAGGATTCAGGCATGTTTCCAAAGTGCTGCCTATCAGTGAACACGTTGTTTAGCAACAGGAGAAGCAGCAGCAGATTAAGGCCAGGAAGTGGAGAAGAAATGAGCAACAGCACACAGCTAGCATCTTTGCAAGCGAACATCTTTGCATTCTCAGCAATTCCAGTAGTTTAGTCATGACTTAGTTTACATGACTCTAGAAAAGATTATGGGCTTTGTAACTGGGCAAACTTTTTTTGTTGTTGTTATGGGCCACTTCTTTAATAATGGATTTATGACCTTGGGAGTTAACCTCTTTGATTTGTCAAATAGAAACCTCTTAGAGTCGTGGAAGACATATGGAAATGGCACTAATAGACGGCATCTGACCCAGCATATGAGTACAATCATGGTGATTCTGCTTTGTACCATTATAATCCCACATTGGTTTTTAAGTACAGATGGTTATGATATGTGAATGCACGTTCCTTACTGCAAACCAGTAACCTAATTATTACAGTATTACAAGGATTTGTTATATGGGTGACCATTTTTAAATCATAGGTAAAGCTAACACTCAGTGAATCCCAAAGTAAATTCCACCAAGTCCTCTCTGTGCAGAGGAAGCAGCTAGGGAGGGGGCGGAGCAAGGGTTAGAGGAAAAGATTGATGTGAGTTTTGCACTGGAGTCCTGAATTGAAACTGGTATTATGAATGTAATCAAACCTGCTCTGTAGCCTTACCCACCACCTGACCCTTCCCATCTCCCACCAAAACACATTTTATACTTTTGAGCGCCAGACTTATTTCAAAGACACTGTTTTTTTGCAAACCAAACTTTAAGCATGACTTTATTATTCTCTCCTCCCATTTTTATTATTGAAAAAATGAATACAAGATTATAAGTTTGAAATACAGTCAGGGTCTTTTTTTCTCTCCATAATTGTGACATTAATATGCTTCAACCCTGGTAATCACTTTCAATCAATGGGGAAAAAAAATGTCCCACAGTGGAATGATGCAAGTAGATGAGCTTATTAGAGTAAAATTTCTTTTCATCTTACAGGTCAGTTGCATCACACATACCCAGTTCAGAGGATGCTAATATAAACCTTGCCCACCTCTCTTAGCCCATTTTCCTTACTCAGACAGTTCCCAAGCAGCTCTCTGATGGAGACACAATCTTCAGTTTCCAAGACAAACTGAGCCACAGCCTTCCCTCCTGACAGATGGTTGCTCACCGTCTGATTTTTGACACTGTCCAGGACAACTCCTCTGATGTCTTTAGGTTTTCCCGGCACACCAAAGATGATAAACAGGCCCAGACAATCCTCTCCTATCAAGCTACAGAATTCTTCCAGCTTATCAAATCTACTTTCCTTCCAGGAAGACTGCTTTACCCTTGGCTCTGGACTGGAGAGGTCACAAGGCTCAGATTCCACGAGAGGAAAAGAAGACATCTGGAGAGTCTGTACTGCCAGCTGAAGCTTTATTTGCTTATCAGATCCCCAAAAGGTCCAAATCCAGTCTGCTCCAAACAGTAAGGCTTGGTTCTTGGTCATCTTGGTGGTGGTAATCCACTCATCCACTCCCTTTTCTTGGCAGAAAGTGATGAAGTGGATTAAGAAGATCTCATTCAGAGTATTTGCGGCTGGGCAGAGTTTACTCAGGGGATATTCAAATCCAAGATACTCCTTCAGTTTCTGAGCTGCGTGGACTATAGCTCCACTGACCACCTCACAGACTCTGAGAACCTCTTTGCTGTCCTTCAGAGCCAATTGTTGAGATGCTTTTTGCCCCATTTTCTCTGCATCCAATTAATACTGTTCCCAAATATCAAAAACGTGAACTTTGTTCAGAATGAGCTTTTTCAAAGCAAAAGTTCTGCCAGGCAGTCATTTATTAATATGGTCCCAGTTTTCTAACACTACAGCTGACTTGGTGTAGCTGAGCATATATACATGCAGCTAAGCAAACATGTTAGGTATCCCTGTTTGTCAACTGGGTGTGTTGTATTCATAGATTCCTGCTGGCTTAGAGATACTAAATTTCACACAAAACATCTGTTCTATCTAGGTTATAGTCCCTACTTTTAATCTTTGGTAATCTCTTCCAAGATATGTTTCCTTTTCCAAATTTTAGTTAAATTAAAAATTGTATGCTAGTTCTTTAAAGACCCATACACCTCTTTCTATAACTACTTTCTTCCAATTTGGTGAATCATTTCTGTATACTTTCCCTATAGCCCTTGTGCCATGATTCCTTATTCCCCAGCTCAGCTGCCTGTTTCCTTTCAAATAAAAGTTTCTCAAAGAAAGACCTCAAAGGTCTATCTGTTGATACATGTTATGTACCCTACTCAAATGAATCTATGGCCACTTATAAATTATAAAGAGTTTGTGTCCTTGTCTCCTATAACAGAAACAAAGGAAAATGAAGTAACCACAATAAAAATGAGGCAACTTTATCAATTGACTTTATTTCCTTTCATATGGTAATCCCAGCAGTATATGATATTTTGTAGATAAAATACATCATCAATTTTTTAACCTTATTACAGATCATCAGTTACGTTATATTGTCCTGAATAAAAAATATTTGGCATCTGTAACAGTCTCCTGGTATTTGCAATCAGGTTCTCACAACAAATTGATATATAGTCACATTAAAATAAAACCCAAATACAGTAAGAGGCCAATATAGTTACCAAATAATGAATGGTAGGATTCAAAGAAAATTATTATTAGCATTAAATCATTTTAGTTATGAATAAATAGTCATCTAGTATTAGAAGTTCCTTGATGAATAGCTTGGTAACTTGCTGATAACTTAAAAGATAATACCACTGATATTCAAATATAGTTTATAACCAAGTCCACTGGCATATACTGAACTGCCCACTTCCACTCTAATCTGTGAAAACCTGTCTTTTCCACGGTTGGCTACCATGAGTAATTATGTAGCACTGAATAAAAAACAGAATGTTTTTTCTAATATTCCTAAAAAAACATTAAACAGTAACTTTTTCTGTCACAGCTGTTTTCTTTACAAAGAATTTTTGGGCCCATTGCTAGCTACAGAAAAACATGACCTAAATTTTATCATTGCAAAATAGCCATTATAAAACTAATTTTGCAGCCTCCGTTTTTGGGAACTTTGAAACCAAATGTTCAGACAAATATTCAGCTTTTTTAAAAGCTCTAATCATTGAAAGCCTGAGAAATGTACAATATGTTTTGGCAGACTGTTAGTACTTTGATGTGATGATGTATTTAAAAAAGGAGAAAAATAAGAAACTTAATACTGTAAAGGCTTTTGTTTTGTTTTTGGATTCTTCAGAAATTATTTCTACAAATTTTGGGGGGGAGGGGCTTCTGGATGTATTCAAGTTAATAGTATTCCAATGGCCCTCGAGTTCTTTCTTATGAGGTAAAAGGATCCAAGATTAAGGCTGAAATTCTTAAAACTGTTCAACAATTTTGTGGTGCATCATCAAAAAGGGGGTCTTTCATATATATTAATTTAGCCTCAATGATCAACATTGTTAAAATTCAGTTGAGGTGAAAGAAAGATCATTCTGACCTCTTCAGGAACCAGCTGGTATATAGAAATTTTGATCACCATATTTTTTTTAAAAATGTGACCTTTTCACCATCTTCCTTATGTCACAAAATAAAAGTTCTATTTTCTATGTACTGTATATATACATATAGTTAGAAAAATATAAAAAGACAGTAAGAGGCAAGTAGAGGTATGGCTGGCATTTAGTGTGTGCACTGAATGCTTTTTAAAGGAATTCCACATACTCGTTTTGAAAGCACACGATCTCCTACTTAGATGGCTGCAGTGAACACGGATGTGACAAAATCACGCACACACTGGTTCCTGCTCCCCAAATCCTCCGTACTGTGGATGTGAATGAAAACACTGTGGTAAAGGACTCATCTTAAATGCAACACTTTAAATAGAATATATCACAGATTTTTTACATTAAATAGAGGAAAAACAATTACACTCTCATTTGCCAGTGTCTCATTTTGCGTGGCACCTTCAGAATCGGCACATCTCCCCTGCTTCCCATTTCTACTTCTCAGTAAGCAGAAGCTGGATCAATAAACGATATACAATCTGTTGCTGGTATATATACTGTGAGAGTTTGGAGAAGAAGGTGGAGGAAAGACTAAGAGCTCCTCATGTTCCCCCAGGTGCTAGGGTCAAACATTTGAGTCTTCGTCTGTGATGCTGGCACTGGGGGAACGGGCAGCAAAGTCTTTAAACATGTCATCTTCTTTTAACATGTGCTGGAAAACAAGGAGATGGGGAGTCACACACTGAGAATCAAGAGCTCAGAACTATGCATTCTCCAAAATGCATGCAGTCCTTTGGGGTTATTCTGAAAGACATTTTTATAATAACATTTTCAATTCATTTTACCAACTTACTGTCAGATTGTTGATGCCTTCAGAGAATGCACCTATCTGTCTCACTGTCCCTTCTGAATCTTCCATCTGCAAAGAACAGACCACAACATGACATACTCACATTTTCATAATTTCAAGGAAAGTGCAGCAAAATGAACAAAAGTCTAAGAAGAAATAATGGAAATGGTATTGAATGGGATAGGAACAACAGAACACTTTTGATGATAGTCTCCTCTCATTAGTGCCATCGGAAGTGAAAAATTGGAAGAAACACTTTACTGACACATCTAGTCTAATGACTTTGGTAACAGTACCAAAGCTATATGCAGTCCCGTGACTTTAATCTGAAAAGGTTAGGTAGTATGACCTGTCCATTCCTGACTTTTTTTTTTTTTTTTTTGAGACAGAGTCTCACTCTGTTGCCCGGGCTAGAGTGAGTGCCGTGGCGTCAGCCTAGCTCACAGCAACCTCAAACTCCTGGGCTCAAGCGATCCTTCTGCCTCAGCCTCCCAAGTAGCTGAGACTACAGGCATGCACCACCATGCCCGGCTCATTTTTTCTATACATTTTTAGTTGGCCAATTAATTTCTATTTATAGTAGAGACGAGGTCTCACTCTTGCTCAGGCTGGTTTCGAACTCCTGACTTTGAGTGATCTGCCCGCCTCGGCCTCCCAAAGTGCTAGGATTACAGGTGTGAGCCACTGCGCCTGGCCCATTCCTGACTTGTTTTAATACGTAGATTTCTCTAACACTGAGACGGTATAAGACAGGTAAAAGCACAAGCTTTGGAGCCGGCCTGACAGGTTGGAGACCTTGGGCAAGTTACTTATTTCTCCATGCCTCAGTTTTCTTATCTTTAAAATGAAGATAACAATACTCCCTATATCTTAAGATTACCATGATCGTTAATATATAGTAAGTGCTTAGGATAGTACCTGTACCTGGAATGTAGTAAGCGATATGAAAGTGTTTATTATTATCTTTATGTTTAGTTATTTGAAGAAAACATCCTTGATTAGACACAGTGCACAAAGTTTCCATTTAGTGTTTGAGTGCTGGAAGTACATTCAAAGAGGTATATAAAGATTGTATTTACCTGCTCTAATCGGTCCAAATCATCTTCATCATATAGGTGCATGTCTAAACCAGCTTTAAATCCTTTCTTAGATGCACTTCCTGATGCCTGTCCCAATTCCATTGGACAAACATATTCTTCACCATCTTCTTGTTTCTTCTTTCTCAGATTCCCAAAATTGCTGAAGGTAAGTTTCTTTGGCTTTAAAAGAAAAGCAAACAAAAACATCCAGGGATTTGATAAAATTCATATGACAAAGGATGGAAATTTTTTTGCACCTCCCCTCCACGTATAATTTTTCACTCTGTAATATAGAGAAAAGCAATTGGCTGAGTAAATTCGTATAACAAAAACAAGAGCATCCTAGCCATATAAATGATGTATCCAAATATGATAAATGATCCTTGTTATGAATCTCAGAAGATTAATCTTATTCTTCTTATCCACACCAACTAGCTGGAAAGTCACTCTGATAAGAAATATACACCAAGAACCTTAGTTGTGATTAGACAGCACTTAAAGCAACGGGATTTCTCAGGGCTGAATCCAATTTTGCAAGGTTTTCCAATCTAAGATCAGCAAAAGGAAATGAAATGGTTTTTACTATATTTTCTCTTTGGGTGAGGCTATGCTTATCTTGTATGCCTGTTCTGCTTCCATACAGGACTCGTGGTGCCTGCTAAAAGAATTCTCACTCTATGGAGAGAAAAAGTCCAGTGATACTTAGATGGGAAACTCCATCTTAGTCAATGGATGGCCCCTGAGACTATCTGTTAAGGAAACGGTGATCAGGTGAATGATTGAGAATTTTAACAGACTCTTGCAGAGGTTTCAAACCTGGCACATCTTTTAAAGGAGAAAAGGATCCAAAGAGAAGGTGCTCAGGTAGATAGAGGGGCTTAAAAACAAAAAAAACAGAAAAAGAACCTGGTACATATATCTGGAGGAGCTGGTAAATCCTATCTCCACATTAAGTTTGTTGAGATAACATGCAGGAATGATTTCAAAGAAGAAGTAATAGTCTGAATTTGGTAAGATCCACAAATCCAGGTAAATTAGGAAATATCCAGTCTCCACTGGTCTTCCTTCAATCATTTCTTAAGTATCTTTTCCTGACTTGCAATGCTGGTCAATTATAAGCCAGACAAGCTGAATTTGTGCAAGGAGAAATCTTCTTCTTATATTTGACTTATCCGTAGGGAAACAGGACAACTGCAGTCAGTATCTGGACCCAAGTCACGGGCTCTCTGCATTGGCAATACATCCATCACAGAACCAACACCATGCTCTTCATCACTGTTAACCCTAATAAAATAAATGACTTGGCAGAAACCCTCAAAATGCATTATCTCAATTACTCTTAAAGATACATATACCTTCAACCCATCTATAAAACTTAGTAAACCTCAGAAGATAGAATAACCAGGTAATGGTCAAAACTGAGTCATTGCTTCAGGCAATTACTACATGTTATGGGTTTGAACCAACCTTCACTTTGGCAGTAGCTGTTAGCAGTACATAGTCTGGTAACTCCATGGCGTCTCGCTTCTGGCGTTGGGCCTCAGCACCAATCAAAAGGTTGAAATGAGTGGCCAAATGCCTTCGCAACAAAGTCTTATTTGGTGGGATGTTCAATAACTGAGCCATTGTTTCTACATTAAAACGAGGTTCTAGAACCTATAAAAGAAAAAAAAATTCAGATTGTTAAAAGGCCCATAGGTCATATGTGTTTGTATTGTGCTGTACAATTAACAAAGCTCTTTCATTTCTATTATCTCCAATGACCCTGTCAACAGCCCAGTGAGGTAGTCAGGGTGTGGACTATGACCTTTAATTTACATATCTTCTCTTCATTTCGCCAGAGTTAATAAATGGTAGAGCTGGTCTTGAAATCCAGGCTTCAGGCATTACAACATCAGTGGCTTCTGTCTCTTTGGGGTGCTGCCTTTGGAAGCCAGGTCCTTATGCAAGCAACATCAATATGCAGAACTACAATCTATATCTTTGCAGGGGTTTTAAAATATCATATGAGAGACAGTGGCTACATGTTATTCAACATGAAAGAGAATAATAAAAGAGAACTGGGCTTAAATGCAATCCAGAGTTATATGCCATAAATAAAAATACTCTGAAAGGAAAGATCCCCTGGAAATAATGCAGGAGGGTTGGGCCAGATGATTTTAGGATCATGACAAGCAAACTGGTAATATTCTGCACAGTAGACCAAAGGAAACAAAATGCGTCAATATTAAATTAAAACTGAGTTTTACCATGAGCCCACCATGGACACCACTGCCTCTGAGGTTGGGGGCATATTCCGCCAAGTCCACGGAGCGTAGCCACTCCATCACTCGATGGTTGGTCCACTGCTGAACCTCTGACGGGGTGATGCTATTCTATGGGAACAAACAACCACGAAGAGCTTCAATTTTTGGCCACAGGATCTTAAATATTAAGCTACATGTTCTGTCTAAAAGGTCTGCCCCATGGAGCACAGTTACTCAACATCTCACTCAATGCTTAAAGAAACTAGAAAAAGTATTTGCTAATTTAAATTGTCTTTTAAAGAATTTAAGTCACCGAGTTTCAAGCTTTCCTTCACATTAATAAAGCACTGCTTTAGGAAAGGGATTCATTATTGTGATATATTTATGTCTGTGGATTAAGGAGTCAGGAAAAAGAATACACCCTAGAAAAGGAGGAAGCATCAATGAAAAATAATCTTTGACTTTAGTTACATAAGTGGAACCACCATGCGGTGGTGGGGGTGAGGAGAAAGGAGTACAGAAAAGCAAAGTCTAAGAATAACTGCGGTTGGATTGGAGGCTTTGAAAAGCCCAGCTTCTCCTGCAGACTCCAAGAAGAAACCGGTCTTAATTGGACACACATGGACAGAGACATGCATGAAGTGTAGCCTGTAAGCCTCCATCTTAAAATGCTACCTCGTCAGATGGGCGCCTCCGGAGACAGTTTGGTTCAAAGTTATTGATCCTCAGGACCTGGATGGCCCTTTTGATGCTGAGCTGGTGGAGCACGCTCACCACCTTCAAAGACAGCAGGTCATCCTGGAAGAAAGAGCAGAAGGAGGAGCTCACTGTGCTGGCCTGCGGCAGGGGACTTTCTTGGGGAATCTCAGAAAACTGCAATGGAAGTAGAAGAGTCCCTCAAACCAACATGCCCCAAGGGCTTGTCTGTGTTTTCAAAGCTTTTATTTAGTAACAGAACCCTTTTTCCTGTTCTGAACAAAATCCTCTCCAGAACCCCAAATGAATGCTGTTCCCAATGAAGCTGACTCCTAGTGGTTTCTCTTCTCCAGACATGCTCTGGAATTCCTTTGTTTCCTCCTGAGCTTTGAGAACTTTATCTGCAGATAAAGCACATCCTTGGGCACAGGCCAAACTGCCCTCTCTTTTTCCTTTCAGCAGATAGGTAAGAGCAAGCGATGCCCATTGGTGATCAAGGCTTGGTTTTCTGAACTAAGGCACATCATAGTTTTGGTGAAAATCACAAAAGTTGCTCTTGTTATACTATTCTCTGGCCCTAAAAATTCTCTAGTTCTAGAGTATCATGCTTTATCTAGCAGATATTGTGAACAATTTTGGAAAAACTATGTCAATCAGTGCAAAGGTTTTGGTGACAGTTAAAAAGGAGAAGAGAAATGAAGTTATACCTATCACATATATGACCAATCAACCCTGAAAAACTTTTACCAGTCTGTGGCTATTGGCAACATTTTCAAATATACCAAACACACCAAAACAAATTATTTCAGAAGAAGGTGATGTGGGGGCCAGTGTCAAGATAAGCACCAGTCTACTTCCAAATACACCCAGAAAATAAATAAGGAAAACATCCATTTTAGACACACCTTACTGATAACACATTTCTTATGAAAAATAAAAAGGAAAAAATCTACCATAGAAATACATTTAAAATAAAAATATTAGGCAATCAATTTAAATATTTTTTCTTTTTTTTTGAGACAGAGTCTTGCTCTGTTGCCCCAGGTAGAGTACAGTGGCATTATCATAGTTCACTGCAACCTCAAACTCTTGGGCTCAAGAGATCCTCCTGCCTCAGCCTTCTGAGTAACTGGGACTACAGGCACTCACCACCATGCCCAGAAAATTTTTCTGTTTTTAGTAGAGATGGGGGTCTCACTCTTGCTCAGGCTGGTCTCAAACTCCTGAGTTCAAGTGGTCCTCCCACCCTGGCCTCCCAGAGTGCTAGGATCACCGGTGTGAGCCACTATGTCCAACTGAGATTAAATTCATGAGGCTGCAGAGCAAAAAGTATTTTATGAATTTTTTCTGGATTAATTTCTTAAAAGTAGTGTCTCATAAGTTAGGAATGGTATTTACTTACTTACTTATTTATTTATGAGACAGGGTCTTGCTCTGTTGCTCAGGCCAGAGTGCAGTGTCTTGATCATTAGCTCACTGCAGCCTTGAACTCCCCAGCTCGAACAATCTTCCTGTCTCAGCCTCCTGACTAGCTTCTACTACAGGTACGTCCCACCACACCTGGCTAATTTTTCTTATTTTTTGTAGAGGGGCATCTCACTACGTTGCCTAGGTTGGTCTTGAACTCCTGGCTTCAGGCCATCTTCCCACCTTGGCCTCCTAAAGCACTGGGATTACAGGAATGAGCCACTGTACCTGGCCAGTATTTAACATATTCTAATCTAAGATTGGGATACCCATTCCAAACATTTCAATGTAAACTATTTTCATCTAACTAAAGTCTATCAGATTTTTTTAAAAAGTATAATGTTTATAATGTAACTAAAATGTTAATTATTTTTGAAATTCTTTATACTTCAAAGGATCTTAAAAGGAAAGACTATTTTCTTTTAAATCAAATCAGAATTTCTTGTGTTTTTTTTAAATTTTTGGATTTTCAAAAACTTTTTATTTTTAAATAATTTTAGATTTATGGAAGAGTTGACAAAGATAGTATAGTATTCTATATACCTTTCACCCTGTTTACCCTAACATTAACATTTTATGTAACCATGATAGATTCATCAAAACTAAGAAATTAATATACAACACAATAACACAATCAACTGAACTATAGACTTTATTCAGATCTCACCAGTTTTTCCATTAAGGTCCTTTTTCTGTTCTAGGATACAATCCAGGATATCACATTAAAACAGACGTTTTGTGACTTAGAACTTCTGGGGTTAAGTTTCCCAAAGTAAGTTACTCTTTTATAGCCATGAAAGTTATACATATGCTTCTTATGATTTTAAGCCTGAATTTGCTCACATTCCCATGAGAATATATTCATAGTTAGATTGGTAGGCAAATATTTACTGAATTTGTTCCAGGCAGAACAGGGAGCTTCCAGGCAGAAGAAGGAATCTGGAAACAGCCCGAGTTCAATGGCTTTCTGTCACTTTCTAACTGCGGAAACTTGGTCACCAAGTCACCCACTCTCTCGATTCCTTTGTTTATGCATCCAAAAAAATGGGGGTAATAATGGTAATAACTCAATTAACAATTATTGAGTAAAATGCTTAAAAGAGCACCTGACACAGAGTAAATGTGCAGCACACTACACATATTGGTATCATTACATGCAGGTTTATAGGATGGGCCCACCAAGGTAAGGACTTGGGCTCACTAATAGAGAAGAAACAAATTCCATGAGCTGAACTCCAGATTTCTTTGATATTGAGAAATTCCTACTTAGGCTGGCTGTTCAAAACTTTCCACTTATTTAAAGAAGAAGATACTTGTGGTAGTTGGGTCCATAGCCTACTTTGCAAAAGGATATCTAAATAAAAGTAACTTAAATACAACATTAATAATATCATGGAGGCCGGGCATGGTGGCTCACGCCTGTAATCCTAGCACTCTGGGAGGCCGAGGCAGGAGTATCTCTCGAGGTCAGGAGTTCGAAACCAGCCTGAGCAAGAGCAAGACCCCGTCTCTACTAAAAATAGAAAGAAATTAATTGGCCAACTAAAAATATATAGAAAAAATTAGCCGGGCATGGTGGTGCATGCCTGTAGTCCCAGCTACTCGGGAGGCTGAGGCAGGAGGATTGCTTGAGCCCAGAAGTTTGAGGTTGCTGTGAGCTAGGCTGATGCCATGGCACTCTAGCTCGGGCAACAGAGTGAGACTCTGTGTAAAAAAAAAAAAAAAAAAAAAAAAAAAATATATATATATATATATATATATATATATCTATCTATCTCCAGATTTTGAACACATCTCACTACCTCCACTTCCACCACTTCAAGCACTCCTTGAATTATTGGAGTGGCCTCCATCCTTATCCCTTTCTGACCAGTTCTCAACACAGGAGCCAGAGAGATCCTGTTAAACCTCAACTCATATCCAGTCATTTCTCTGAACAAAACCTTTTGAAGTTTGCATCATGTGTATGTATTACCTATTCAAAAAAATGTAAGAACAGTTATTAGTCTTTTCTGAGACAGAGTCTTGCTCTGTTGCCTGGGCTAGAATGTCGTGGTGTCAGCCCAGCTCACAGCAACCTCAAACTCCTGGGTGCAAGTGACTCTCTTGCCTCAGCCTCCCGAGTAGCTGGGATTACAGGTGCTCTCTCCACCACCCCAGCTAAATTTTTCCATCTGTAGTAGAGACGGGGTCTTGCTTTTGCTCAGGCTGGTCTCGAACTCTTGAGCTCAAGCGATCCTCCAGCCTTGGCTTCCCAGCGTGCTATGATTACAGGCATGAGCCACCATGCCTGGCCTAGTTATTAGTTTTAATAGGAATATTTCAATGTCTTAGAAATGGTTTTTTTAGGAAAGAGAACAGGTAATATTGGACTTAGAAAGGGCGTGCAAGTGGCAGGATGAGCAGCATCTCTGAAACCCTGTCTCACTTCCTCTAATGGGCTACTTCTCTTTATTCCAATCAGAGTATCAGTGTGACTAGGGTAGTTTTAAATATGTCTACAAATTCTGATACGCCTCCTTTCAAAAAAGTGAGGCCTAATTCCCATCTCCTTTGAGTGTCATATGCCCTTAGCCACTAGCTTCTAACAAACAGAACGTGACAGAATGATGCTGCATGACTTCTGAGACTAGATGATACAACGTATTATTGCGGTTTCCTCCTTGCTTTCTCTCTTGGATTTTTTATCTTGGCGATGCCAGCTGCCATGCTGTGAAGATGCTCAAGTAGCCCCCTGGAAAGGTACATGAGGCCAGAAACTGAGGTCTCCTGCCAATAGCCATGTGAGTGAGCCAACTTGGAAAGGATCCTCCAGTCCCAGACACATTTTCAGATGATGGCAGCCGCAGCTGACAAGTGACTACAACAGCATAAAAGACCCTGAGACAGACCACCCGCCCGAGCCACTCCTGAATTCTTGACCTGCAGAAACTGTGTGAGGCAATATTTATTTGGATGACTATGTTTTAGGGTAATTTGTTACATAACAACAGATAACCTGGAATAGTACCTATCCTATGTAGACAAAGAATTCATTTAATAATTTATTTATTCCTTCTTGGTGCAAATATTTACTGCACCTCTATCATTTGCCAGGCATTGTGCCAAAGTGTTGAAGTTACAAAATACAGTTAAAAAGATGTTAAGATCTACTCCTTGGCTGGGAGCAAATATTTATTAAGAGCTGACTTTGTGGAATGTGCTAGACTAGGTACTAGAGAACAAGCATAAATGAGGCCAGATGCCTGGATTCAACACAAGGGAATAAAAAAGACAAAGGGGAAGGGAAAGAGGTCAAGTGTACCTGAATAGTCCAACAGTTTTGAGTTTTCAATGGAAATATCAGTATTTGTCTATACATTGCTTTTAAATCCTATTTTAATCCTAATTTCAATCCTGATTGATGCTGACAACTACACCGCAGATGACAATTACATGCTTTCATTCATTCATTAATTTATTCAACCAATGAACACCTACTTTGGGGCAGACACAGTTCTAAAGTGCTGGGATATGGCAACGCACCAAACTGTCCAAGTCCCTGTTCTCACATTCAAGTGTGGGGAGACAGACAACAAATAAATGAACAAAAAAATGTATGTCAGTAGTGATGAGGCTGATGGAGAAAACTCAAGCAGAAGAGGAACAGAGAATGTGAGGGATGGGGATACTGCTATTGTGTGAAAGGCAGTTTTAAAAGCCTTCTTGAGAAATGACACTCAAGCAGAGAAACCTGTGAGAGGTGAGAGCAAGAGCCATGTGGAAATTAGAACATTTTAGGCGGAGAAAAATGCAGGCACAAAGGCCCTGTGGTGGCAATGTGCTTGACGTGGTCAGAGGAACAGCAAAGAGGACAGTGTGGTTGTGGTGGAATAAGCGAGGGGAAGAGTGGGAAAATACGAGGTCAGAGAGATAGCATATTAGAGGGACGACAGTGAACCAAATCTTGCAGGCCAGGGGTTGGCAGACTTTTATGTAGGGGATAGATATTAACAGTAAATATTTTAGGCTCTGCAAGCCACACAGTCTCTGTCATAACTTCTCAACTCTTATAGTAGGAAAAGAAAAAAAAAAAAGCCCAGACAATATGTAAACGAGTGGGTGTAAGTGTATTCCAATAAAGCTTTATTAAAATAACAGGCAGTGGTACTGGATTTGGTACCTGGGCCCTAGTTTGCTGATACCCTGATATAGATTGTCTGCACCTTGCAGGGCAGTTGAGGGAGGCCGGAGGAGAACGGTATTTATGTCCAGGCTTTGGCCTCAGAATGTACTCTCACTGAAACAAAACTATAAATGAGAGCCAGATATAACAGAAATACTTTTATTAGGCACTCAAAGGTTATTTACTGAACTAATAAAAAAAGATGAAAACGCAGCTTGTCTGAGACCCAAAGTAATTATTTCATGATTTCTATAGAAAAATGTTTTCAGTTACAACATTAAGTTAATTTTTGAACATAGGCCATAAATTGGGACTTCCCACATACATATGATATTTTAATCTTTTCTTGATTATTCAGGGACATTATTCCAGATACGATTATCCTACAGTGTAGTAAAGAGATGTCCCTCTAAAGATCCCTGAGGTATTAAGAGTTAATGGCCCTTTATTAATTGAGACCAAACTACTCTGTTGAGTTTCTGTGTTTTGCTTTTCAGTCTTCTTTGGCTGTCAGCAGTTACTTTTTCTTGTCATTAATACATCTACCTCTGGCAGGGGTCTTTCCCTCATCACCACCCCACTCTATCACACCCAACTTCCTTCTCCTAATCTACTCTAAGTGAGGAAACCAGGGAGTCAACACCAACATAGCTCTATCACCCACTGTTACTCGCAACTCAAAGTCCATGGATATATATACCTTATTAGACAGTTAAGGAAATAAGAAAATCATAAAAAAAAAAAAAGTCCACGGGTAAAAATTCTATAGCCAGCAGCCAAAGGAGTTAGTCAGACAAAACTATTTTTGGTAACTCTCTACAACTATAGTTTGTCAGTAAGCTTTGAATGGGGTGGGGGGGAATGTCCAATAAACAGCTTTTTAAAAATTAAAGACTTGCTTTTATTCCTCTATTGAACATGTTATTTTTAAAAATGGGCAATGAGGATCTCAGTTCCGGTGCCAAGAATGCCCAGAAATGCTACAAACAAAACCTAGATCTTTAAGGCTCTCTTAGAGAAACTAAAAAACATTCCTTAAGGCAGTGGTTCTCAAAGTGTGGTTCAGGGACCCTTGGAACAACCAGAGGCACTTTCAAGGAATCTGAAAAGTCAAAACTATTTTCATAATATTAAGATAAATTTGTCTTTTCACTCTCATTCTGAGCGTATAAAAGTTTTCCAGAGACTACATGACATGTGATATTTCAACAAATTAATGTAGAAGCATATATAAGAAACCAGCTCGTTATCTACTAAGCAAGACATTAAATATATGTGTAAAAATGTAAAACAATGCCACTTTATTGTTTTAGAAAATATATTTTTCGTGTTATTTATATTAACATGTAATAGGTTTGTTATTATTACTCATAATAAATACATATTTTGAAATTCTCAGTTTTTTTTTCTTTTTTGAGATAGGGTCTCGCTCTGTCGCCTGGGCTAGAGTGCAGTGGCATCATCACAGGTCACTGCAACCTCAAATTCCTGGGCTCAAGCCATCCTCCTGCCTCAGCCTCCAGAGTAGCTGGGAGTACAGGGTGCACCACCACACGCCCCGATGATTTTTCTATTTTTTGTTGTTATTGTTGTTGTAGAGATGGAGTTTTGCTGTTGGTCTCAAACTCCTGGCCTCAAGGAATCCGTCTGCCACGGTCTCCCAAAGTGTTAGGATAATAGGCGTGAGCCACCAGGCCTGAATTTCTCAATTTTAATTCCTAATGTGGTATATGCCAAAGATATAATCTATTATATAAATAGATACAGACAAAAGCTCTTTGAGGTCCTCAGTAATTTTTTTTTTTTTTTTTTGAGACAGAGTCTCACTCTGTTGCCCGGGCTAGAGTGCCATGGCGTCAGCCTAACTCACAGCAACCTCAAACTCCTGGGCTCAAGCAATCCCCCTGTCTCAACCTCCTTAGTAGCTGGACTACAGGTGCCCACAACCACACCTGGCTAATCTTTTCAATTTTTAGTAGAGACGGGATCTCAGTCTTGCTCAGGCTGGTCTCAAACTCCTGAGCTCAAGTGATCCTCCTGCCTTGGTCTCCCAGAGCGCTAGAATTACAGGCGTGAGCCACCGCGCCCGGCCCTCAATAATAATGGATCCAGAGACCAAAAAGTTTGAAAACTGCTAACTTAAAGCATAAAACCCAAGCATTGTTTTGCTTCTGCCACTTTAGAGAGAAGTTAACTAAGCTGCTGCTATCTTCATGCTGGGAGACAGAAAGCTGGGGAGCAGCCACTGCTCTCAGTTTTGCGTTTTAGGGATCTATTTGCCCAGCTGCAAATCACCAAAGTTATGAGAATTCTGGATCCTGAAGAGGCAACTGATGATCTATAAAGGAAGCAGGAAACTTTGGGCATAACCAAGAGGGATCACATACTGAAAGAAGGAGGAAATAGAGCTTTCTGTGGCATTTGGATAAGAGCCAGCTGCCTTGGCCTGTCCAGTCTGCCTTTGAAATCTCTCTGAATAAAGTCTTCCTCTCCATCCACATCACAACCACTAGAGTCTAAGCCCTCATTAACTCACCTGTGGACTAAGCCTTTGAATTGTGCTCCCTAACTCCACTCTTTAATTGTGTCATTCCAGTCAGTAAGCCATTGTCAGATTAATCTACTTCAAACACTGCTTTTATGTAATTAGTCAGCAAATATATATTATTTATTATAATCCATCATTATGCCAAGTGCTACTGTAGATTCAAAATAGAATAGATACATGGTTACTGAATGGAAAGTTTTGTTCTAATTTGTGGGGGTGGGGGAAAAATGCTACAAATCGTGGTATAGTCCTGGAGTGTGACAGATTAGAGAAACAATAGAGAAGATTTTGTAAATCCTAAAGGGATTTGGGTAAACATGACACACATGAGGAAGAGTGATACCACAAGATGAAAAGCTGAGGCCATGTGTTAGAGAGAAGGAATGAGACCTTGAAGAAGCTAGTCTAATACTTGATGCTAAATACTTGTTAATTGTTATTGACTGGTGGGCTAATGCATTAAAATAAGTTATAGAAAATTAGATAAAAACTTTTGATTGGTGTGCTGGACTTGCTGGGCTGCTTAATTCACCCTTCTCCAACAGCTGATGCTCAGCTGATGTTTTCTAAATTTGGTAAGAATGAAGGTTGTTTTCAGCTTCCTCCCTTTTTTTTTGCCTGTTTGTTTGTTTGCTTCTGAGACAGAAGCTCACTCTGTCGCCCAGGCTGGGGTGCAGCGGCATCATCATAGCTCACTGTAACCTCAAACTCCTGGGCTTAAGTGATCCTCCTGTCTCAGCCTCTCAAGTAGCTGGGACTACAGGTGTGAGCCTCGGTGCCCAGCCCCAATCTATTCTCATGCATTTTACATTCCAGTTGGGATAGATAAACACACACAAAAATAACATGCCTGTTATAAGATGGTAGATAAGGACAGAGTAAAGTTTGGTTGAAAAACCTAGTGAACTATACCTTACTATATCATGACATATTTAGTAAGAAAGAATAGGAAGGATGTGATGTCTGGATTTAAATGAAGTGATACAGTAAAGTTGTAAAATAGCATTTTAAACATCTATAGACTCTCCTTTAGATCAGGGGTGGGGAAGCTTTTCATGTTGGAAGGCTGCATTGGAGAAACTTCAATTAGATATACTTAAAAATGTACCTTGTTTTGTAAAAATCTAACTACAATGTACTTAATTAAAAAATAAAAACTATGTATTAATTTTAAAGTTAAATAACCTTTTAATGACTTTGTTCTGTCTGCTTGCTGTTGGAAAGCATCTGAATGTTTGGTTGCGGGGCAGAGATCCACAGTTTCAGTTGATCCTTTAGATGGGTATCAGTCATTTGTGGCCTTCAGGGCATCTTGATTTGGGTTAGGTAGGAGAATGTAGATTCACAGCAATAGTGGTTGAAAAGCAAGATAGCATTTTTTGGGCATGTCGCCAAAGGCGTGGGTATTCTGTATTTTCTCGTATTTCAACTGGATCTTTCTTAGCATCAAAACAATGACTTTAAAATGTCATCTACTGAGAGCTCAATCAATTCCACCTGTAGTTCTTTAGGGGCCTTGGTGATATCAACTAGGTGATGCTGAAATGCTAATTTGACTGTGATGTCATGATTCTCAAAGTCAGTGAACCTTTCATTATATTCTCCAATTAATAGGTCTATAACAGCTTGAATCTTCAAATGATTTGCATATATCATCCTGCTCATTAATGACCTTTGCTAATTGGGGAAAATGTTCATCTGAAATTTCTTTTTGAAGAAAGTATTTTTAAAAAAGATAGTTTTTGAAATGGTTGGATTTTTTTCTTCCACATATCATGTATAGACTCAGTTTTACCTTGCAAAGAAATATTCAAGTCATTTTGATTTGACATGATAACACACAGAAATGCTGCATTCCTATAGAAATCTTCTTTCAATAATTCACATTGCTGATTATGTTCTTCATAAAATTTAACTGTCTGTTCTTACAGAGGTAAGATTTTGGCTAACACCTGTCCCTGACACACTTTAGAGTGATAAGGTAAATCCACACTGAATACCTCATTGTTCCAACGTTAGCATGTCATGAAACTGACAATGCTGTGTTGCATTTGCAGGAATATAGATGACAATACTTCTAACTGTCGCAAAGTGTCACTTAAAATAGTAGCTTTAGTAGAGAGATTTTGCTGATGCAAGATACACTGAAAAGAAATGTGCCCATCTGGATCTGTGAATACTTGTTTTATCTGTGCAATAAGCCCTTCATGTTTTCCTGCCATGGAAGGTACACCATCTGTACATACATTCACTAAATGTACCAAATGTAGTCCAACTTCACAACATTTATGTTGAAAGTTGTTGAAGATATCTATTCCCTGTGTTCTGTTCGCAAGAGTGCCCAAAGCGAGTGGCTCTTCATAGCAAAGAAAATCTTCTGCTATGACCAAATGAAGTACAAAACCTGTGCCGAGTCAGTATCAGCTGATTCCTCAAAAGCAATTGAGTACTATATATTATCCTTTTGAAGTACTTTTTTTTTTTTTGAGACAGAGTCTCACTCTGTTGCCCGGGCTAGAGTGC
This sequence comes from Lepilemur ruficaudatus, assembly GCA_963574885.1. Classification (NCBI taxonomy): domain Eukaryota; kingdom Metazoa; phylum Chordata; class Mammalia; order Primates; family Lepilemuridae; genus Lepilemur; species Lepilemur ruficaudatus. Next base: position 27,063 of record CAUYRT010036545.1, read on the forward strand.
CGTGGCGTCAGCCTAGCTCACAGCAACCTCAAACTCCTGGGCTCAAGCAATCCTGCCTCAGCCTCCCGAATAGCTGGGACTACAGGAATGTGCCGCCATGCCCAGCTAATTTTTTCTATATATTTTTAGTTGGCCGATTAATTTCTTTGTATTTTTAACAGACATGGGGTCTCACTCTTGCTCAGGCTGGTCTTGAACTCCTGACCTTGAGCGATCCACCCACCTCGGCCTCCCAGAGTGCTAGGATTACGGGCTTGAGCCACCGTGCCCGGCCTCCTTTTGAAGTATTGAATGAAATTATTCTGTTAAGTTGAAGGCAAATTCATGCTGCCAATAAGTTACGGTTGTCTTTGAAAGAGGCAGTTGTTTGTACTTTGAACTGTTATTGGGGTCTAAGCATCCTACAACTTTGACAATGCATTCTTTCACAATTTCTACATCAGTGAATGGGTTCTCTATTTTCCTGAGTATATAAGCTACTTTATTAATATAAGTTGCTTCAGTGGCATTATTTCCAGGTATTATTACCACTTGAAAGAATTGTCTTTGTTTTGCTTTTCATCTTTTAATTTCTATAATACAAACTTTCACACTGCTCCCTCTAATTTAAAATATTTGTGGTCCTTATGAGTGTTATGCTGATAAGCACTGAGTTTCTTTAATGTTGATATTACAGTATTACAAAGCAAGCAAATCATCTTATCATTAGCAGAAATAAGATAATATTATGGAGATAATATTGCGGCGGGGCGGGGGCAGAGACAATATATGTAACCTAAACATTTGTACCCCCAGAATAGGCTGAAATAAAAAAAGAAAAATATTTCAATTCCCAATTCTCATTAAAAAATCCATTTTGTTCCTTCATTGTTCTCTTGGTCTTCTTTGACATGATGGGCTGTTAACCAGACAGAACTAAAAGATACTGTCAAGCTGTGCAGCTATTCACAAATTCCACTTTAAACAGAAACAGAGTGCACTGTTGTCACAAGCTAATAACAGACTGGTTGGTGTACTCGACCCCCATAAACTCTAGCCAACCAGCCTCGTGCAGTAGTGGCACCAGTCAGGCAGGGGAAGTTAGAACTAAATCATGAGTATAGCAGCTGCCAATTTAGCCCTTATGGCTTACTAATGTTCTAATTGTGCCGGTCAATCTGGGAGGATTATTTCATTGGAATTTATTTTATTCTTTGGTATTTTAAATATTCATTTAAAAAATAAAATAAAAATATAAAGGGCAAACAAAAATGTATTAATAAAAGCAAAAGGATTTGTTCTGTAAAATTTGGATTCAGGCAAAAGGGTGCACTTAAGGCCACAGGTTCCCCACACCTGCTCTACATGGTGCTGGAGCAACCATACTGTCTTTTACATTCAAGAACAAGAGGTGGCCAGGCGCCGTGGCTCACGCCTGTAATCCTAGCACTCTGGGAGGCCGAGGTGGGCGGATTGCTCAAGATCAGGAGTTTGAAACCAGCCTGAGCAAGAGCAAGACCCCAAAATACAAATAAATTAATTGGCCAACTAAAAATATATACAAAAAATTAGCTGGGCATGGTGGCACATGCATGTAGTCCCAGCTACTTGGGAGGCTGAGGCAGAAGGATTGCTTGAGCCCAGGAGTCTGAGGTTGCTGTGAGCTAGGTTGATGCCATGGCACTCTAGCCCGGGCAACAAAGTGAGACTCTGTCTCCAAAAAAAAAAAAAAAAAAAAAGAATAAGAGGTAATTTATTACTCATTAACAACTTGATGGCTCTGCTACCAATTTTTATAGTTCTTTGGCTCCCAATCTAGGAATATATTATCTTGCACATTGCTAAGAAATTAAAATCAGATAAGACAAACCCCAGTAGCTTCTTATTCAATCTACAAAAAGTTACTAATGCAAAGCTATAATGTATTTGTGTGTATTTGGGGGTGGGAGAGTGGGGTTGAATAAATTTGTCTCTACTTTCAGGAAGTTTATAATCTAGAATGAAGGGGACAAAACTTTAATATAAAGCAGAAGACATTATCACTTGCAATGTTTACCACTCACTACTAATAATCCAAAAGATCACAAGGATGCACTGGGTAGGTAATGAATATTCTAACCTGCCTAAAGAAATAAGGGGTTCTTTAAAGACTAGTAATAAGCTTCTAAAGATGAGTTTAAAATATAATTACTATTGGACATACTTTAGACTAACTACCGTTGGCTCTGTTATATCAAGTATCTGGAGCCAGACGGAAGCCCTGGTTTCCAAGTAGGGCACAGAGCTGGATGACCTGTCTAGGAGAAGCCACAGTACACATTCTGTACAGACTTGCAGTATCTTAAGTAATACATGGAATAATGATAGAAAGATGTAAACTGGGCCCTAAGATTTCATGTTATGAGGATTTTTAAAAGATTTCTAAATAAGAACTTTTAGTAAACAGAAGTTGAGGATGGTGATGACAACAGTGGTTATGAGAGTAAGGTAAGAGACATAATATATAGCATGTGACTAGAAACAAAATAGCTTCTACTTCTTCCCTCAAAGGACAGTGATCTGCATAAGACTACAGTGTTGGGATCTGGAGAACACCTGTAAGAAAGCCATAACCAGGCCTTCTCCATCAGCTCATGCTGCCAGAGCAGCTTCCAAAGCTTTACGTCATCTTAAGTCTTTGCTGTGTTAAGAATGTTTTCTTCTTGCACAGTCCTCTTGACAGCTCCTGTCACTCTTTCCCCTCCAATGCCAGTGATGGACTGGTGGGAAACCCCCACACTGAACAAGAGCTGAGCGATGGCTCACTGCTCTTGTCTAATCTCTCACAGTAGCAGGCACTTGGTTTCCCAGGTAAAAATAACCAGGCTGAAGAAAAGCTGCTGTGGTCTGCTCAGCTGCCTTTTCCCTAGAGTCACCTTTTCAAGAAAAGCTGAAAATGAACTGAGCCTATTAATTCAGCCAAAAGTAATCTCAATTGTATGTCATCTGCTGGACTGTATCATTTATAGGGCTCTTAATGACATGCCATTTGGTAGTATTATTTGTATATATTTATTTGAAGATACCTTGGTTATAAAATTTTCTGAAAATGAGCTTCCATATACAAAGCATAGATAAAAAACTACCCCCAAATCTTAGGAAGCAAAGCTGCCTATTTGGCATTACATGGCAAAAATGTAATAGGGTGTAATTTCCTTTCATTCCCAGCCATTTGAAAGTAAACAGGACCAGGATTAGGCAAAATTAAGATGTTCTTTGACCTAGTAAAGGTTAACAGTTCTACTGTAACCACATCCATCAACTTTTTTCTTTATAATTTCTTCTATTACTTTTATGCTTATATAGGTTTTTCTCATCTAGAAATTAGAATATTTATATATTATTTTAATTGACTGACCTTTAAAAAGTATGTACTTCTTTAAACCTTGAATTAATGTGCATATATTTATATTTACATATTTATATATATATATATAGATAATTTGAGAATGGTCTTTAAATCAATATATATATATATATATATTTTTTAACCTCACAGAGGGTTTTCCCAATACCACTACTAAAAATATCCTTCCCATTTCCACTGCTTTGCTTATAGATTAGGACCAGTTTCTGGACTGCCAAATTAGTTCTACTGTGTCAGTACCAAACAGTATTTTTATAGTTTTATACAAGTTTTAAATAAATGACAAATGATTCTCCCCTTATCGCCTGACACACATATTATACACTAACTAAATATTCCATTGCACAATCACATTAGCTATTCTCAGGTCAAGATGTAAAGTTAACTCTGCGAGGTTTTTCTCAAAGTTCTATGTCCTCCTGTTTCTTTCTTTCTTTTTTTTGAGGGGTGGGGGGTGGGGTTTCTAGCTCTGCTGCCTGGGCTTGAGTGCAGTGGCCTCATCGTAGCTCACAGCAACCTCAAACTCCAGGGCTCAAGCGATCCTCCTGCCTCAGCTTCCCAAGTAGCTGAGACTACAGACACATGCCACCACGCCTGGCTGATTTTTTCTATTTTTTTTGGTAGAGATGGGGTCTTGCTCTTGCTCAGGCTGGTTTCAAGCTCCTGACTTCAAGTAATCCTCCCTCCTCGTGTTCCAATGTTATATAGCTACACAGGATGCAAAGTCAGGATCTGAATCCAAATCATCTGACCCTAAACTAAAGCCTGTATCTATTTTTAACTATGCTGCCTCACAAACTGAGAGTACATTTTTTGGTTCTCAGAAGCTCATATTTTCAGGTGTAAAACACTAAATGGTCTATGTATTGCACTTGAGAATAAAACTGTGGACTAGAGTGAAAGACATCAACACCTATAGGTTTATTTTGGGCTTATATTGATTTTATGTTTGACCTGTCTGTACCAGAAAAGAAACACAAGCAGCAATAAAGCTGCATTCTGGTGGCAAAGGGAAAGACACAGAGAGTAGAGGAGGCAAGAACCAAAAACGAAATGCCAAAGTGAGCAAAAGGTAGCAAGAGGAAAAGGAGTAGGGCATAGAAACTCAAAGGTCCGAAGCAAAGCTGTTATTATGAAACGTGTTTCCTTTGTGTGTGAGGTATTTTATTAAAGATACAAGAAACAAAGCTCAGTTCTCAAAGAGCTGGAAAATTTAAGAAGTATCTTAATTTTCTTAACCATTAAAAAAAAAAGGATGTAATGACTAAATCATGATATATCCTTAACATGGACTACTATGTGGTAAATATTTAAAATGTTACAGGATACCATTTAACGTTACAAGAAAATGTTCATGGTATATGCCTCTAAACAAGGAAGATTACAAAATACACAGAGAAGGGTCTCAATTTGTTAAAACAACAAAAACATCTGTATAATATAAAAATTATAACAGTGGTTTATCCCTGGGTGATTTATTTCTTATTTTCCTTTGTTTCCTAAATTTTCAACAATAAAAAGCCATTACTTTTCTCTTTTGAAACATTGCCACTATTTCCAAAACTTTCTCATCACCTTAAATAGAACTCTGTAACCATTAAGCAATAACTCCCCATTCCCTCTGCCCTCTTATCCCCTAATATTCTACTTTCTATCTATACAAATTTACCCATTCTAGATACCACATATAAGTGGAATCATACAATATTTGTCTTTTTGTGACTGGCTTATTTCACTTAACATGTTCTCAAGGTTCATCCATATTATAGCATATATCAGAACTTCATTCTGTTTTTACTGTTGAATAATGTTCCACTGTATGGATATACTACATTTTGTTTAATCATTCATCGGTTGATGGACACTTGGGTTATTTCCACCTTCTGGCTATTGTTAATAATGCTGTTACTTATTCATGTACAAATTTTTGTTTGCATATCTGTTCTCAATTCATTTTTTTTTATTTTGAGACAGAGTCTCACTCTGTTGCCCAGGCTAGAGTGCCATGGCATCAGCCTAGCTCACAGCAACCTCAAACTCCTAGGCTCAAGCAATCCTCAGCCTCCCAAGTAGCTGGGACTACAGGCATGTGCCACCACGCCCGGCTAATTTTTTCTACATATTTTTAGTTGGCCAATTAATTTCTTTCTATTTATAGTAGAGACGGGGTCTCGCTCTTGCTCAGTCTGGTTTCGAACTCCTGACCTTGAGCAATCTGCCCGCCTCAGCCTCCCAGAGTGCTAGGATCACAGGTGTGAGCTACTGCGCCGAGCCCAATGGCTTATTTTTAACAGAACTGTGTTCACAACCTTAATATAAAAAGAGCT
>CAUYRT010036546.1:0-30702 GCA_963574885.1 Lepilemur ruficaudatus
TTTGTAAAGCAGGATGGAAAGACCACTGGAATTTTAGGCGTTTAATTGCTAATTTTGAAAAAATTTACCACATTATTTAAACTGATAAAATTGGGGGGAGGAGGCAAGGGCAATATACGTAACCTTAACATTTGTACTCCCATAATATGCTGAAATAAAAAATAAATAAAAAAAATAAAAAATAAACTGATAAAATTCCTCTAGTGTTTCAATGACAACAAATAATATATTTTTCAAACTTCTTTCCTGTGGGACATGCTTGTGAAGTTGCAAGCAGAGCCTTGGGAGATGGGAAAAAGAGGCTGAAGGCCTCTTCCTTCAACCATCCATACAGACATACATGTCCCTCACCACCTCCATACTTTCACATACTACTAGCTACCCTTGTGCCACCAGTTAGCACTGCCCTCTCCATATGCTATTCAAACAATGGCAATGGGAACCCAGAATAGAGAGGCACTGACACTAAAACACAGGTGTCACCAGACACCAGTTGGGAAACACTGAAGTAGACAGGCATTTAAAAACACCATGGTGTCTTATTTCACGCAGGACACAAGGCCTGATGATAGTGGAAGTGAGACATTTGTCTGTAAAGGCTGAATATTTTATGGTTTATTCCCAGAGAAGCAATCTTGGTCTGTAGCATCACATCAGTCCTTTTAATGTATTATATTAAAACTATTTAAAGTCCGTATTTTTTCTAGTTTAATATGTAACCCTTCTTTTGTGAATTAACCTATGCTTTTGTGAAAATGAATGTTCCTTGCCTTCCTCAGTCTCCCACCAACCGCTTATCAGATTTGCACTGCTCGTGCTCGTTTCCATAACAGAAAACATGTCTTTACCTCGATGTGTAAGTGCTAACACGGTGTTTCCTAAACTTTCATGTGCATCAGAATCACCTGGAGGTCTTGTTAAAACACAGATTGCTGGGCCCCACCCTCAGAGATTCTGATTCAATTGGTCTAGTGGTGTGGAGCCCAGAAACCTGCATGTTGAACAAGTTACCAGGTGATATTGATCCTGCTGGTTCAGGGACCATATTTTGAGAACCACTAATCTAATACTTTGTGACTCTGGGCTTCATTCACACTAAAGAGAATGTTTTCATCTGTCCATTTTTGTGTGAGGTGGAAGATCTGGAGAGCAGATTCCTGCCCCCATCTTTGGTCTGCCCCATCACACCCAATCGGATAGCAGCAGATGCAGCATTTGTTTTGTTTTGTTTTATTCAAGACAGAGTCTTACTCTGTTGCCCGGGCTAGAGTGCTGTGGCGTCAGCCTAGCTCACAGCAACCTCAAACTCCTGGGCTCAAACGATCCTCCTGCCTCAGCCTCCCGAGTAGCTGGGACAATAGGCATGCGTCACCATGCCTGGCTAATTTTTTTTTTTTAATATGTATTTTTAGTTGTCCAATTAATTTCTTTCTATTTTTAGTAGAGATGGGGTCTTGCTCTTGCTCAGGCTGGTTTCGAACTCCTGACCTTGAGCAATCCTCCTGCCTTGGCCTCCTGGAGTGCTAGAATTACAGGCGTGAGCCACCGCGCCCGGCCGCAGATGCAGCATTTGGATGCAGGCAGCCTGACGCTAGAGTCCATGTCCTTTACTACCAGAATCTCCAATGGCAGTTTCTTCTCCTATTCCTGTTTAAACTGAAGTCTAGCACATATGAAGTAGAATTTACAAAAGGAAACAACACAAAGCTAGAAGTAATGCCTGAATAAGGCTTAAGCTAGGACCTCTGGTCCAACCCTTAAGGATGTTCTCTGAGAGAAAGAGGCTCAGAGAAGGCCTCTTGCCAAAATAAAATATTCAGTCTTGGGCAGAAACTTCCGATTACCTTGAGTGACTCATATTCCAGTTCTGCACCTCTAATTTGTGGTCTTTCTTCTTCCTAGGGAAAATATAAAGTAAAACCTTTATATTTTAATTGTCACATTTTTACTTGTTCTACAGAAAACAGTGAAGAATTTAGCCCTCAGTGCTTTAACCAAACGCTGCTTGGTTAGGTTGGGCTGAGTTCCCATTAAAGAAGAGACTGCAGAAAGGACATAAAGCCGCAGCCTCAGCTCCTCGGGTGGGCCAGCACCGCGCACCTTTGCCTTGCTGCGGAGCATCTGCTCTTCTTTGCGGTCCAGCTCATCCTGCATCACCTGCTTCTCCTGCTCCAGCTCTGTGACTCGCTTCTGGAGCTTGAGGAACAATGACATGTCCAGGGGCACCTTCCGCTCGCTTGGCTCCTAAACTCCCAAATGCCAAGATGGTCAGGACAAACCAGAAGACATACAGGCCAATGAGAAAATGATGAATAGCTCAACAGAAAAACAGGCAAACTTACAGAAGAGGAAATATAAACATCGAAAGAATACACAAAAAAAATGCTCAACCTAGCTAATAATAGAGAAATGCAAATTAAACAGCGAGGTACTACTTCTCCCCTATCAGATTGGCAAAGACTGAAAAGATTAATAATGGCCTGCGTGTCTCATATGATATTGGTGGAAGTATAAGTAGGCCTATTAAAACAGCAATTGAGCTGTATTTATTAAAATTTAAATGTGTATACCCTTTAACATATCAAATCCATGTTTCAAATTAGTCCCACAGAAATAATTACACAAGCATACAAAAATAAATGGAAAAAGATGTTCATTGCAGCAGTTTTTTGTAAAAACTGGCAAGAACTTGAATGTCAGTCAGTAGGCCAGATGCTTAAATAAATTATGGCATAGACAAACTATGAAATATTTTTTAGCTATTTAAAAAGAACAAAGTAGAGCTATGTGAGAAGATAAATATGCCCTAGATAAAGCATTAAGTGAACACACAAACTATAGGACAAAATATATATTATGATCTCATTTTTGTTAATAAAATACAAATCTATGTGACTTTTAAAGGTACACCTAACACGTGCATACAAAACTCTGGAAGGCCATAGTGGTTAGGAGGATAGGCGGTAATGTAGAAAAGTTTCATTTTCAAGTTTGCACATTTCTATATTTGAATAGTTTATAATGAGCATGCGCATTTGCAGTCAGGAAAAATGTTTGAAAAGGTGAAGTGCCAGCATAAATATATTGAGATCAGATAGAGAAAACTAAAACTGAAAACCAAAACATATACAATCAGCCTACTGCATCTGTGGGTTCTGTATCTGCAGGTTCCACATCCTTGTTTTCAACCAACCGGATGAAAATATTTGGGGGAAAAATCCCCAAACAATAAAAAATAACAGTACAACAATAAAAAATAATACAAATAAAAAACAATATAGTATAACAACTATTTACACAGCACTTACAGTGTATTAGATATTATAAGTTATCTAGAGATGATTTAAAGTACACAGGAGATGTGCATGGGCTATATGCAAATACTAGGCCATTTTATATAAAGGGCTTGATAGGTATTCAAATATTTGAAGAAAAAAAAATAAAGAGACTTGAGTATCCTTGGGTTTTGGTATTCCCTACAAATACCAAGGTACAACTGTATATCCCTTAACAAAATGAAGGATAACCTAGTAGCAATTTAAAAGTGTGTCAATTTGTTCCAAAACAGAATCACAGTGAGAACTTCTAAGATAAATAAAGATATACTCATTAAAGCTTAAAAAATGGAAAGAACTAGTCATCATCATGGAAGTTCTGAGTGTTTTATCTTGTTTACTTTGGGTTTTAACTTTTAATAAGATAAGACAAATAATCAGATCATTAGATTTAATGTAGAGAATAAAGAGTCTCTTTTTGTTGGGGGGAGGTAGTGAGGAGATAGAGAACAGTAACAATAACTTATTTATTTAACAAAATGGGCACAAAGTATAATTCTTAAAGATTAGCAAATCTTTTATCTTTTCAATTGTCCATTTTATGAAAAGAATGTTTATTTTTGCTTTTCTGATATGAAAGCAAAACAAGATTTTGTAGATAATGTAGGAAATAAGAAAAGCACAAAGTACAAAGAAGCAAAACAGGCATAATCCCATATCCAACGAAAAAAACCACTATTTTTGCCTAGTCTTTTTGCTATATACCTACAGATTTAAAGAATTAGAATAATATTTTTATGATAATTTTATATTGTCTTTTAAAGGTAGTACTGTATTACAATTATTTTCCAAATTTATAGTATGATAGATTGTATCATCATTTGCTTAGCTTATTACCTTATTAATGGGCCCTGAGGTTGTTTCTAATTTTTTGCTATTGGAACATTAATGTTTTTAATGTGTTACATTGGGCCAATTTACACTTCTATCAGCAGCTACCATCTGGCCTAGAAGAGCATAAACTGTTATAATTTAAAAAAAAAAATTAGCTCAGTTAATAGACCCAAAATGGCATTTCACTGTATCTTAATTTGCATTTTTTTGACTTTTGATGAAATTAAATAGGTTTTTTTTTGAGGCAGGGTATCCCTGTGTCGCTTGGGCTAGCATGCAGTGGCATCATCATAGCTCACTGCAACCTCAAACTCCTGGGCTCAAGCCCTCCTCCTGCCTCAGCCGCCTGAATAGCTGGGACTACAGGCATGTGCCACCATATCTGGCTAATTTTTTTATTTTTTGTAGAGATGAGGTCTCACTCTTGCTTGGGCTGGTGTCAAACTCCTGGACTCAAGTGATCCTCTCACCTCAACTTCCCAAAGTGCTAGGATTACAGGTGTGAGCCACTGTGCCTGGCCCAAGATTGAATAATTTTTATATTTTCAGGAATTTTATATTCATTAGCTACCTTCGGTCTTTTACGAATTCTTTTTTTTTTTTTTTTTGAGTAGGGCATCATATCTCACTGCAACCTTATACTCCTGGGCTCAAGTGATCCTCCTGCCTCAGCCTCCCAAGTAGCTGGGACTACAGGTGCATACCACCATGCCCATCTAATTTTCAAAAATTTTTTAGTAGAGACGGGGTCTCACTATGTTGCTCAGGCTGGTCTTGAACTCCTGGCCTCAAGTGATTCTCCCACCTTGGCCTCCCAAAGTGCTAGGATTATAGGTGTGAGCCTTTGCCTTTTATGAATTCTGAGTAGTGCTGAGTTCAGTGCTATTCCACTTCTCAAAAAGACCTAAGAAGAATCAGCTAAATGAAGAAGCAGGCACTTATAGATAGTTAAAGTCATTTGCCCACAACTAATTATACCTGGACTTTTTCTTTCAGTCTACTTTGTAATACTCAACAGTAAAAGTTTAGGTATATGATCTTGTCTCAACATTATTATAGAATTTCATTCATATAAAAATTCATTTGTATATGTCCTATGTATTTAAGTATAAGCTAAATACTTATATTTTAACTTATTTATAATTTAAATGTTCTATCTTATATGTTTAATGTTTGTTTATTTATTAATGATGTACATGTCCCTGAAAATTTTAATTATTTAACCTTTTTTATACTATATTAGAAATTCTGCAAATGAATATAATATTTCATTGTACCTAAAATGTCATCATTTGGAAATTATTCCTTTGAACCTTGAATGGACATTTTTGTTTCAAAGGAATCCTCTTATTAAAATGGGATGGAGTAACTCTTTAGGTATCAGCTAATACTAATAAAGAATTAGTTGATTGCTAGATAAGAGCAAAATTCTATGAATAAGAATAATAAAACAGAAGATGGAAGAACACAAAAGATAACATCTGACAAACGCAAAATTACTTGAGGCATAAAGATTGCTAATTATTTAAGAGTGCTCTGAATGGTACCCATTCTTATCCCTAATGACACATCTAATTAAAGAGATGCCATTTGTCCTTGCCATACCACACAAGCAAGAAGGAAGACTGGGCCAACTGGCTCAGAGAAGTTTCTGGGTTTTGCTTTGCTTTCCTTTCTTAGTAAAGACTTTGTCATTTGGGGCTTTTTTAAGAGAGTGAAGCTTTGAAACTGACCTAAAAAATAACACCAACCTGTTGTCTGAAAAAACATCAAGAGGATAACAGAATTTATTCACAAAATTACCACTACAGGTCTGGCAGTCATTTTGGAATTATTCCTAACAACAGCTGAGAAAGTTATGGTAACCTTTTCCTTGGGTTTGGCAGGAATGAGGATGCTTGAGAGCAGAAGCAGAACTGGGATAATCAGTCAATGGCTACCAGAAGAGGCACACGACCAAGCAGGGAGGAGCAATAGCTTCAGAACAATGTAACCAGCCCGTGAAGATTCTGGAAGTGTGGGAGGGCCGCAAAACAAGCGGAGCTGGCAGGCGAATTCTCCAGAGAGAAACAGCAATAGCCATCGTGACTCATGAACAACAAATCACACGTTTTAATTCCTTTGTTACATAAAATTTGCTGTTATTACTTGATGAGATTGGAATTCTGTTCCCAAAAGTCTGAAAGACACCGCCCTATTTTAATTAAAAAAAAAAAAATCTCAAGAGTGGGCCTATTATTTTCCTGGTACCAGATTCTAAAAGAGTTACTTTGTACATATAAGAGCTGAAAGTTTTCCTTGGGTCTTTAAGAAGGTACTTTGTAAACCCAGCCATTACAGAGGTAGCTTCAGAAAGAAATCCAAACATGGAAGTCTTAAGTAATTAGAAGCAGAAATTCACAGCCAGTCACAGTCTTTGGCTGGTATCTCTCTCCTGCCCAACTTCCCTTCTGATAATAAATCTTTTTCTATTACCAGTTATATAGATTTCCACCTCTAGTTTCTGATCCTGGCCACATCTAGTCAGAATTATGGGGTGGTCAATAAAAGCCTGTTTATTAGAGCAAATACATTTATTTATTAAGTATTTATTATGTACCAGATACTGTTCAAGTGTTTTATATGAATGAACTCATTTAATACTCAAAAAATCGCTAGAAGGTAAGACAGTAATAACATTCCCACTTCACAAATGAGGAAACAGAGGCAAAGAGGGAATGAGGCTAAGGTTATGGATTCAGTCCCACGGAGAAGAGTTACTGCAGTCTGTTCCATTGTAAAAATAGCCCTCCTAACCGAAGCCAGCCACATTTCAGATGCATGCCCTTACTCACAAGGGGCTGTTCTCAAGCATCACTTGCTCAGTGAAATGCCTTCCCTTTTACTGAGAAAAGACTTTTGGTGTGCGACCTACTGCTAGTGGTTCAGTACACACGAAGGACAGTACACAATACTCCAAGATCTTTCTGTGATTTATATATAGAGCACAATTCATACTTCATTATTCAAAAGAAGTGAAAATTGTACTAAATCCCACACTAGTCTCTTAATGTGAGAAAATTTCAGCAGAAAACACGTGAGAATTAGAAACAAAAAGTTTATCTCCCAGGTCTGTAAGAATCTGGAGAAAACTTTAAAAAGAGTAGAGTGAGAAGAGTAGAGATCCATTATTTGTAAAAATTAGGTAAAGTATTATATATAAGAGTTTTTGAGTTTAAAAATGTGATGTCCTCAAACAAAACTATCAACATGAGCCCTCCTTGCCCTGAATTTAATACAGAATAATTTCCAGCAAAAACACCCTTTTTGTCATGGCTTCCCCCTCTCATAGAACAGGAGCTGTTCAAGTGATACTACACTGAAGTGGACACTTTGTAAACCTACTTCCCTCAGACTACTAGGAATGAGTACGCCCACTGCGATCAACAGGATGCAATCCTAAAACCTTCATATCCACCAAAGCCTCAGAAGTCCTAATTTTGAAATCTTCATAAGCCTAACTCTGTGCTATTTTCTAAAGGCGGCCATCAACAATTCCTCTCAATACATGTGTCTTTCCTGCCATCAATAGATGGAGTCTATTTCCCTCTCCTTGAATCTGGGCTGGCCTTGTGATTTGCTTTGACCATACTGTGGCAGAACTAAAAGTGGGCCAGTTTCGAGCCTAGCTCTAAGAGGCCTGGCATTTCTCACTCTCATACCCTTAGCCAGCCACCTGCTGCTGAAGACAGAGGCTACATGGAGAGGCCCAAGGAAGAGAGCCAAGCAACCCGGCTGAATGCAGCTGCAAGAGGAACTCTGACCACTACCATGTGGGGCAGAAGAACCACCCAGTCAAACCCCACAGAATTATGAGTAATAATAAATTGCTGCTGTTTAAAACCACTAAAACTTGGGATAGTTTATTGTATAACAATAGACAATTGGAAAAACTTCTATCCTGCTACATACTGGCCATACCATCGTATCCATGGGCCTCAGACTAATATTACCTATAGATAGAAAAGGGATTGGAAAACTGCAGTGCTGAATTCCTGGATGGAAGTCAGTAGAATATGGTTGCTAAGAACATGAACTCCAAAGAGACAAGCCTCAGAATATTGGCTCTGACACAAGCTGTGAATTTGAACAAATACTTATTAGCCTTCTTGTATATATAATTCCAACTAGATGATAGTCCAACTATACGGCATTTTTCTTCAAAATTAACAGAATGAGATGGCAGAAACTCTCCATTCTTAAGTAGAACTAAGAAAAGAAAGGAAAGAATCGTTCAATTTTTTTCAGCTATTCTGCCAGAAGCAGTCTATTTCTGACTTGGCCATTTTCAAAGAAAATGATATAAAAATAGAACAGTCGGGCCTGAATTACCCATTATGGAAACTATATCATATTTGAAAAGAAGATCTGAGAATTGGTTGGGAATAATCTAATTCAAAGTCACTGTACTTTTGGAGTTATAGTAATACATCATTTTGATGTCATAACACATAACACAAAGCACCAAAGTGGATTTCTGAACTATTTTCCATGCATTTTTGTGGAAGAAAATTACATTGGTAAAAACTAGCATCAAACAGAGGCAGGAGTTTTGCTAAAGTCTTGGGCAATGGCATTCATAATATTTAAGGACAAAGGGTTTATTTTTTAAACAATTTACCTCAGTGTGAAATAAATTCCTGATAGGCTGTATTTTCTGTATACAGAATACGTTAAAGTGGCAAAGAGGGAACTAAAAAAGAAAAATCTCACCATCAAAGATAAAAATTAAAATGTGTATTGACAAAAATATATGCAATAAGTATGTATGTACACAGCACTTATGTGCACATAAATATGTGTATAAGAGAAGTATGTATCCACAACTTGCTTATGAAGAATAAACGATTGACACAAATGCTACGTTTATGGGCAAGTGGAGTCTGCTCTGCAGTGGGAATGCTCCCTGCTAAAAACAGCACGATCACATCCCATTTTTAGTGATGGATGTCTAAAATGTACCTCTGTCCTAAATGGAACATCTTCTGTTTCTGCAATTTCAGAGCTGAAGGTATATTCAGACTCATTGCTGCTGTGGGTGGAGTCAGTTCTCTTGTGTCCAGGCTTAGGCACATTCTGGAAGGCAAATAACCCAGGTATAATTAACACAACATAATCAAACTAGGCATAGTTAAGACAGCATCTGCTTTGACTTGGTTCTAATCCCCACTCACTGACTTCTTGTACTGATGCCTAAATGATATGTTCCACGTTATTTGACCAAATCATTACCAAAGGGTCACCTCCTCAAAAAGAAATAAGTACACCAATATGGCATGACAAAAATATTTGCAAAACCAAATACCCAAATGAAAATCACCTGAATATTGGCAGAGTCCCCTTTAGGTGTTTAGAGTTTTGAGGGGTCAGTCACACTGGATAAAGTACAGGTTTGATGTCTCAGCACCCAAGCACTGACTTCAGTGTTGCAATCAAATAAAACTTACCAAAAAGTTCATAAAATATCTTTAATAACATGCATAATCATTTTACTACATGATAATTGGGCATAAATGGTGAACAAAAAAAAAAAAAGGCAGCGGAGAGGGTTCACAGAGGTAGCTATAATTTCTGTCACTTTTACGCATGAAGTTAAATTGCTAGAGTAAGCAGTATAGGGGAGAGATAAGAAAGCTACTCTAAGAATCTTTTGAAGATCCCTGGGTTATTAATTCAGGCAGTCCAGGTGGCATTTTTTTTTTAAGTAGAGATGAGATCTTGCTATGTTGCCCAGGTTGGACTCCTAGCAATTCTGCCACCTTACCCGCCCTAGTAGCTGTGACTACAGGTGTATGCCACTATGCCTGGCTGGTGACACTTTAATGACATGTGATACCTATGAAATTAGTATGCAGAAAGCTTATGGGGAATAGAAAAGTTAAGCAGTTGCTACCCCTTTCTCTCTGTAGAGAGTATTAGAAAGTCACTTGAAGGAAGAAAGAATAGAAAGGTTGGATTTGTGACCCTCACTCTTAGGATGCTTCCAGCAGGTAAGGTGGAAAGTTTCAGTGGCCTGAATCTCCCAGGGTTACAGATCCTGAGAGCTTCAGAAAGGCCTCTGAGAGCTTTCTGAACTGTCCAATTTTCTTTACTCCTTCTACCAGCTGCAGGAAAAGAGCTGGAAGCCACAAAGGGCTTCTTTGTCTCTTTCTTTCCAACATCCAGGCTTATAAAAAGCAGACTCACCCAGGGGCAGTTAAAAGTCTCTCAGACTCCAGTGTGAAGGAAGACCCAAGAACACTAGAACTTCTGGACTAACTATCCAGAAGTTGGGGTGCACATTAAAGGGGAGAATCACCACACCTGAAGTCAAAGGCACTCAGATTTACTGTTTATATACACAGGCATTCTCAAAGTTCCTAGGCCAAGCCCACAGTTGTATGGGATGACATTTACTTAATAAAGTGGTTATGTCATTAAGGAAAACAGATACGTCCAGATAAACACCAGGATGAAGATTTTTAATAAGCATGTTAAAAATGAGAAAGATCTCCATTTTCCCATATATATCTATCTTTAAACAATGAACACCTTAAGGTATTAATAAAAGCCATGCTGCTATTTGCTATTTAACATAACTTTTGGATACAGGGTAATGGTTAAGTGCTCTGGGTCTGAAACAAGAGAGAACTAAGTAGGAATCCCAGCTCTGCCACTTACCTGCACTTCACCCAACTTCTCCAGGCCTCAGTTTCATTATCAGGAAGGGACAATAATTTCTATCTCATAGAGTTTGTGTGAGGATTAAATAAGAGCATGCAGTGAAGCGTTTAGTGTAGCATATAACAAGCATTTGATTAATGTTAACTGCTGCTGGTATGACTCTTAGGGCCCTGTAGTAAATCAACAACCTCCTCATTGGTGATCTTTCAGTTCTCCAAGTTTTTAGGATTCTGTTTCCCTGTTCGTATGTTATTCAATTACAAGAACATACACTTGACTCGACCATTATGTTCTCCCTTGAGATCTGCATCTCACTCCCCTTCTGCCCCTTATCTGTCATTTCTCCCACAATTTCTTTTCCAGAACCTGTTTTATTCTCTTTGTCAAGACTAATGACCCCATTGTTGACATGCTGGATTCCCTCCTAACTCTGGAATTAATTTATCTTTAAACAATTAGTCTATCTTTAAACACTTCACAAGCCTGGATTCCCTTGCCTCATTATCTTTTCATTGTCTACTTGAAAATCCTTAGCCTCGAATCAGTGTTTCCCTCATTGCCTCTGCCCCTAAATTCCTTGGACAATTCAATGTTTTGGGAGAAAAATTCTATTTAATATAACACTTCTTATACTAGGGTTAACCACTCTAGAGCCTGGTAATCAGTGACACTATAAACATATAGTATTTTTTGGCCCATATATCCATAGATTATGGGAAGCCCTTGAAGCAGTCTATCATTCCCCTTCCTAAAGTTTCCTCCATCCATCAGAGGAGTCTATTTACAAAAAAATGCTTCATTAGCTTAGGATTACGGCAGTGAGAGCTCCATTTGCCGAACAGTGTTAGTGAAACATTAGCCAAGTACCCATCTGTTAATTATGAAGTTCTAGCTAAACATTAAAATAAGAGATTGTCATTGATATTTTAATTGTCCTAAATTAAAAAGCCAAATTTCTTATTCTCTGCAATTCTTGGCAAATATTCTCTGCAAAGGCTATGATCCTGATGGTATCTAGAGCTAGGAAATGAGACCTAGTGCAGAGCTGAGCAGGAAGGAAACAAGTTCTGATCTCCCTTCCTCTGCTTTCTCCTTTCCCCTTCCTCTGACCATTTTGTCACCCAAGAGGAATGACAGTGAGTCACAGGCATACCATGGAGAGGAATAATGACTGAAAAATAAGAAATCAAGCAGCTCAAACTACCCCTGGAGCACTGCTGGGAACACAAGGAGAGCAGGCAGAGACTTGCTTAGCAGGAAGGAGGAGCAGTATTGGGCTGCTGGAGGATGGCCATCGCTGGAGGGCCTTTTCTAGGGAGATGACTACCTTGTTGACCAAAAAGACCCACAACTTCATAGATGTCTCTGGAATATGCTCAGAGATGGATCAGAGAAGCATGTGCCATGCTTCTCTTATTTTATTCTCTGAGATTCATAGGCATATACTACTAAAGAATCTAAGAAATTCTGTAGAAGAAAAATCTGTTTGTCTCCGTTTAACCTGGTCAATTACCACGTTTATTTGACCTCAGAATCATTTCTTTTCCAATGCCACTTATTAACATCCTAAATAACTAGGGGCCTCAGAAACATCTAGTGAGATACAAAGCTTAAGCTCTACCCATAATTGAAACACAGATTAACTATAAATGTTGGCATGGTTATCTAGTAAATAGAGTGAATAAAAATATACATAAGAATGGAACACTGAGGAACATGAGTGTTGGAGAAGAAAAGGATGCTAGAGAAAGTTAAGAAGTACAGAATGTGAAGGAGAAAAGGCTTCAATGGGGCCAAATGCAGTATGGCAATCAAGGAAGAAAGGCTTGACAAGGGTCCTTAGATTTGTCAGTTATGTGGATAACAGTGACTTGCTCCTACTTCTGATTTGCCTTTGTCATCACATATAAATGAGGGTAGAGTAGTGAGGTTTGAAATAATACTCCACCATTAGATTTATGTTAGCTTTTTAACCTCCTTTAGACAAGATTTTCTCATCTGAAAGATGATGGGAACATTTCTTTTGTGTTACATAATCTTTTTTATTTTGACTTTTTAACTGTCACATTTTAAAGAACTTTGTCAGCAGATCCAGATAGAAGCAAAATTTGAAGCAAATACTCTACCCCACAGAAATTGAATTATCTTGCTTTTTATAAGAGATTATTTCGGAACAGCTCTGGCCATCTCTACCATTAGGTTACCTTTAAGGCTGATACTTGCAGTGAACAAGAGAGCTAGGGAACTCTTTGTTTCCTGATAGCAGGATGAGCAGAACAGGGAGTGTGTGCAAACTACAAGTACAAAAGGTACTATGGCAAATGCAGAAGAGTCCTTGAAATAATTTATTATAAATAGAGTCTGAATTTTCTTTTTATACGAATATATCTTTCAAATAATAATAAGAAGCAATGGAGGAAATCATTATATAAATATTTGCTTTATATGCAAATTTTACTTTCACCCATTTGATATATAAAACAAAGCCTATCTGTATTGATATTATACTAGCTTATAGTCCAGTCTTTAAAGTGTTTGACTTTACTGAAGTATTTGTGAATAAAGTTACATGATTTTTGGGATTTGCTTTAAAATAATCCAATCCATTGGATGGGGAGGGGGGGGTGGGGTGTGGAATGGGAGGTAGAGATGTATTGAATTGGGTGATGGGTACATGGAGGATATGGAAGTTCATTCTACTATTCTATTTACTATTGTATATCTTTAAAGTTTTTCATTTAAGGTAAAAAGTAGCTGGGTGTGGTGCTGTGTACCTGTAGTCCCAGCTACTCAGGAGGCTGAGGTGGGATGATTGCTTAGCCCAGGTGTTCCAGACCAGCCTGGGCCACAAAGCGAGCTCCATCTCAGGAAGAAAAAAAGTGTCTGACTCACCACCATCAGGGTCATCTCTTCCTTGAGATCATCGTACCGTTCTTCCAGGCGACTGAATTCATTCAGAAGGTTCTGATATCTCAACCTTTCATCATTAAGATCAAGTTCCAGTTGTTTTGTTTCTTCTACTAACTTCTTCTCCATATTTTCTGAAAGAAAGAAGAGGGATAGGCACCAAAGATGGCTCCACAGAGTGCAAGAACGTAAACATGTACACTAACTTCTAGTTTCTCTGCAGGGGATTTTAATTTAGCACCACTATGATCTATGAGGAGTATGTCAGTGAATGTAGGGAAAGAAAAAATATGACCAAAAAATGAAATAAAGTCATCTGTTGAGTTCTTGCTTGTACTACAGTCTTAGTCCCACTAGTTCATACACTGGTTACAGCACATCCTTGAAAAACTTCCTAGTCACTGTCTAGTAACTAAAGTATATATTTTTTTATTCCAGTGGTATTCATAAAATTCTTTTGTCCAAATTAGTGTACTCTCTCAAAAAGCCAGAGGTATTTTTCAAGGGAATGGCAAGTTCTCAGTGGACCTGGCTGTCTACTCTACAGAGCCTCTCTCAATTCTTCTTAGTCCCATGGTTCTAGCTTATAATTTTCTAGTACTATGAACTCCCTTGCTGTCCTACTAGTCCCTCATTTCTAACCAGATAAAATGCTCAGTCACCTGGTCATCTGAGTTGCGTACTTCTTGGTCATTCCCTATGGCTGCTGGGGAAATGCTGGCTTTTCTACTCTCCCACCCCACTCTGCCCTCTCGGTTGCAATAGCTTGCATTTGGTTAGGACACAGTCTGGAGATTGGAGATTAGCCCCTGACTGCAGATAAAGCAAAATGACAAAGCCTCAAATCTTGGCTATATGTTTTAACTCCATGAGCCAACCAGTCATATTTATAACATTAAGCTTCCTACCATTATACTCCATGTTATCCTTATATTTTGTGGCTAAATCTTACTGCCCTGCCTGCTCTATTGTTTCACCATTCCTTTCTCTGTCAGCGCCATAAGGCAAGGGCTGCCAGTGTCTTAGTCAGAACTGCTTCCCTGGTGCCCACCACAGTGCTTCCCTAGAGTAGGGCTTTCATAATTTGTCAATGAATGAATGAAAGAATTTCTTCTCTCTAAAACATTCTACAAATTGCCTTCTCACCAGTTTGCAGAAGCTTCTCCAAGAATACCAACAAATTTTCCCTAGGAAAATTCATGTTATTTCTTTGTTCTGATATGGTTCAATTTCAAATAACATTTTGTATTTTCCTAGAAGATTCTCAGCATTCTGGATCCTTCCTTCATATTCTATATCCTAGAAGCCTTCTTTCCAGGTCTTTAATGACTGTTTTCTACTTCCTTTCTTAATTTTCTTTTCTACCTTCTTTTTCTTCACCTTATCCCTTAGTATGTTCATTATTTCCAGGTTTTGTTTTCTTTCTATTACATCATCTCCTTCAACTGGGAGGGAATGGGCAGTATGGGGCAAAGCACAGAGGGCTCTCTTACTAGTTTTAATGGGTATCTGCAGGCTCATTTCTTATCTTCTCTCTAATCTTTAATCTGGATTTGCTTTTGGAACACCTACATGGTGAGGCCCTAACTGACATTCAAAACTTAACATTTTAACAACTGATCTCAATAATTTGTCTCATGAACAGGTACTTTTTTCCCTCAATTTCCTCATTACTAATAATACGCCATCATTGTTTTGGTACTTCATCTTAAAACTTTAGAATATTTTTGTCTTTTCTGAATACCATACAAAAATGATAACATTCTGTTGATTATTTTGATATATCCTCATCCCAACCTATCTCTTCCATTTCTACCACGAATTACTGTAGTTTAGAACTATATCTTTTCATCCTATATATATGGATTCCTTGTAAATTTATCACCATTCTAATCTACCCCACAAACAGTAGAATAAATATTCACATCTAGTTAGTTCTCTATTAAAAAATTTAGAGTATTTTTTTTTAGATTGGTGGCAAAGAATGGTGAATCTTAAAAGAGCAACATCTATTGGGTTTAGCAAAAAAATAAATAAGTAAAAACACTAATTCAACCAAAATATTTGGAACTCTTGCCTCTTGAAACTTTATAAGTTAACTGAGGACAGCTTCAACTTTTTAAAATATTTAAGCTCTAAGCAATGCTGTAGCTCATAAAATAACATTGTAACTTACAAAACTTTGCTAGGATGTTGGCTGACTACAGTGGTTTGGGCTCACATGAACCTTACCTGTCATTTCCTTAGCCTGCTCCACAATACGGTGATTGAGGGCTTCTTTTTCCTGCTTCAGCAAAATATTTTCTTCCTTCAGATTTGATACCAGCTATAAAATGAAACAATAAACTGAGATGGCACTAATGGACAGAAGAAGCCTGACTGTTAAGTCTAAAGACCACACTGCAGTTTCTTTTTGCTTCTACTATTTCTTACCTCATGTCTTTGCCAAGTTGTGCCTAGTCACCCTTCAAACTTGGCTCCAGTATTATCCCCTCCAGAAAGCCTTCCTGGAAATTCCCTCCAATTAGATGTTTTTATCTCTGGGCTACTGCAAGACCCTATATATGCCTATTATAGCTCATATAAATGCTTTACTTTTCTGTTTTCCAGAATAGACTAGAAATTCCTAGAGGACAAGAATGGTGGTACTGTTGTTTTACATAGTACCTTAAACATTTAGCAATTTCCTGGCATCTAGTCACCATTTACTCTTGAAGCAATGATATTACCTTCTCATCTGAGCACCTTAACACAAAGCTTATGTGTGTACCCATGATTCAAGTGGAGAGATTAAGGAGGTTAAGAAGGATATCAGGGCATTTTAGTTTGGGAAATTCACTGAAGACCTGACACTCTCCGCTGTCAGTCTTAAAGAAACAGAGTTTTCCTTTCATCTCCTTTTAAGAATTTTGACCTTACAGCAATGTCAGTGTACTTAATGTCACAGAACTGTACACTTAAAAACAGTGAAAGTGGTCAATTTTATGTTATGTGTATTTTTTACCACAAGTTCAAAAAAAGCACTGACCCTTAACTTTCTAGTTTCTGACTGATCAGAATTCACAGGAAGCAAAAATAAAAAGGAAACTTTGGGAAGTACATAATTTACTCAGTTCATCTTTGGAATAAAATATGTGTTTGCAATGAGTAAAATCTGAAATCCTGTCTCTAAGCATAAGTACAAGGAACTCTCAGAGCGAGAGCTTTAATAATAAAGAGAAAGATGGCAGGCAAATCTCTCATGTCAGGGGTTCAGAGACAGGGAAAGAGGGCTCTGTGACTAAAGGACCCCTGGAGGCCAAGAAAGTTAGATAACAACAAAGTGTCACAGCAGAAGTCAGTCCAGAAGATATGCCTTCTGACGGTTCAGCCTCTTCCCTCTGTACTGATAGGGCCTTAACACCTACTCTCAGTAAAAAGACTGGAGTTCTCTGTAGACTCTGAAGAGAAGCTTCTCTTTGGCAGGGGTGTGTAATCAATCATCTGTGGTGCTTTTTCAATATACACATGTCTAGCCCGCACTCTGAGAGCTTGGATAGATCCCTTTTTAAAAAACTCTCCAGCAGACTCTGATACACAATCCTGATTAAGAACCATAGCTCTAGTAAATTCTGGGCTCCTTGATCAGGCTGACTGAGAATGTCATTTTACTGACCATGAAGTTGGCTATCACAGTAAAATAGTTTCCTTCTTCCCCTATCACTACTCTCCTTCACAGGGATTAATGGTAGTGCCTATATATAGCTTTCCCTGTGAAAAGTAGAAGAAAATGAAACAAAATGAAAGGAGTACTCTGAATCTGTTATATACTATTCTATCACATTAAAAAGGCAAGAACTTGGCTTTTAAGAGGAAAAAATACTCTTTCCACTAAGCTTAAATACTCTACACATTCAGAGGAATCTAGAAAGCTTCTATAGACTCAGGTGACTTGAAGGAAGAAAAGAGATCTTAACAATTCAAGAATATCCCTTAGAATGCACATTGAAATTCAGAGAGAACAATTTTGCCATGTCAAAACAACACTTTAAAAAGGAAAACATTACATAGTGTTGTGGTTGTTTCTATACACAGAATCCAGATCTACCAAAGACACAGAAGGAATTATTTTATTGGGACTCTGAATACCATGGAGGGATTGCAATTTTACTAGCTACTCTATTCTAACTGAACTGCATCTAAGCTCTAAGGTTCTCTCTGCACATGCTGCTAACATTCAGAAGTCAGTACAGAAAAAGCTTGCCAGCAGTTATAGCTGACACAGTCAACTCTGTTTTCATTTAAAGATGGTAATACCAGTGGAATTTCTGAAAATCAATTACTTTCTTTCCAGTAAACCTAATGTTGAGGTACTTTCATGTTTTAACAGTACCTCTCATTACTACTTGAGAACGTTAATGTTTTCTATACTTAATAAAGTTTTGATATAAGTTAATAAAAATTTGTAGCACTGATCAATTTGTAAGATTTTTTTTTTTTTTTGCATTGTGGTGGGTTCTACCTGCATAGCAGCTCTTAGCTATGATCATCACGCAGACATTTGGATTTCTCCTGCGTGGACTTCTTAATACAACCTTAATGCAGGTTTCCACAAGGATCATTACTATCAGGTATTAACAGTTCATTGTTTGATTTGCTTCTTAATCACATTAACCCTTTGGAAAAAAAAGGAATCTATACCCCATCCAGACCAACATGTTTTAAAAAAAAGAACATGCAGTAGGTACTTGGCTACTAACTCTCTTCTTAAAATACTGCTTTGCCTCTGTTAGTCAAAGGTTCTGCCAAAAGACCTATAGCCTACTAATTGATCATGCGGGAGAAATGCTTGGGAAACAGTAATAATGAACAGTAAACCAATGGAAATTTGTATTATATCTTCGATTAAAACCAACATTGGGGAACATGGACCAGGTCAAGATGACAGCATATTTCCTCTGTGTAAGGATGAGGGTATGTACATAGTTCCTACCTGGTCTGTTTCTTGTTTGTACCTATCTGCACGTTCCTCAATGCATTTTTTCTCTGACTGAGTCTGTTCCAGGTCTTTCCGGAGCTTAGCAATTTCTTCCTGCAGACTAAGGACCCTCCCAGTGGCAATCTTAGCTTCTTCTTCACTTAGCTGAAGACGTTCTAAGTCACTTCGTAGTTTCTCAGTCTCAGAGTTGTATATTCCTTCCAGATTGGTCAGTTTCTCCATGAGGCATTTGTAATCTTTGTTCTGTAAACACACACACAAGTAAAAATAAGTAAATATACACATCATCAAATATATTTAGTAAGAAAACCATGCTTATTTATCATATTCATGCTATATCATCATAGTGTTGATATAGTATCTAACCAAAATACTAACCACAACATTTGCAAGAACACAACCAATACCCTCTTGATGACACAAAGAGAGAAGAAAACAGGCACAATTAATTTTGCTTTACATGATGAGTAACATAGATATGATTTCTTCATAGTCACAAGGTGAGTTACATAGTAAATTCTTAATTTCCTGATTCTTAATCCAAAGTAGGAAACTCTATAATTGCTTTTGAAAATAGATCAAAGTGCTGCAAAAACCAAATACTAGTAAGTGATGAATAAGAATGATAAAATGGCCTCAAAACCACAAGTTTTTTACAAATTTTTGTTTACTACCTCAAAATTTCCTGCTCCCACTCAGAAAATCTTTCTGATGAGTACCATTTCATTCTGATCCCTGTTTTTCTTTGCCCTCCTTAGTATTTATATATTCTTAATTACCTTTATATCATTTGCATGTACTAAAATATTACCTAGTAACTACCTCTAAGTTATCAAACTTATATCTCTGCAAATAGACTGCAAGTTCCTTAGAAGCATGAACATCTTCATGCTTCTTTTGCCATTTCAATGCTAAACAATTCATCTGTAAAATGAATACAATATAAAATACAAATAAATAATAATGGTGATAGAGCACTTCAAAGTAAAGTACAATATGACTCCTGATCATAAAGGTTTGGAGCATTAGTAAATTTGAACTGTGTTCTCAAAAATGATTTCCTGCCTTAGTCCGCACAATTGTAATCTAACTTATAAGCTCATCATTTCCATGCTCATTACTATCATTATTTCACTTTTTGCTAAGACTAAAGGTTTAAAGTCAAGGAGAAACAATACTGAAAACAATCCCGGTGGATTTTTTCAGGCATGCTCCACTTTCAGGGCTCTTTTTTAAAGCACACCTGCTCATCGACTTTGCGCTGTAGCTGCATGATCTTGTTCTCCATGCCAATGTGGAGTTTCTTATAACGCTCCACAGAGCGAGCCTCAATTTTGAGCTTCTTTAGCTCACGCTTGGCCATCATCCGCCGGAAGCAGCACTGAAGGTAGATGATGGCATGCATGCTCCTCTTGTAGTGTGTGCGAGCCAGCCAGCCCCGGACCCATTTCTGAATGATGACTGCTTTGTGCTCACGAAGTATCTGCAGAAAAGGGTAAGGGCAAATAATGTCAGACACTGGACTGGACTCAAAGTTCAACTTTATGTCAGGCTGGGAATCTATACATGACCTAAAGGAAAAGACACAAAAGTTGAATCCTCAATGTATTATGTGGATTATACATATCATAGACATATCATATAAAGGTACAAAATTATTTTTAAAATGATTTGAAAAGTAGACTACAGAAGGTGATTTGGGAAACACATAAAAATATGTATTATATTCACATGTTATATGTATGATTCTAAGCAAAGTATATATAGTTGGAAGCTGTCTAAATAAAAAGCACCAAATTACCAAAAGAAAAACAATTCTAAAAAAAAGAAAAAATACATTAGGCTTCTTATTGGTATATGATTTCCCTTAGCTACAGGTGATCCTCTGTAAAGTTAAGAGAACCAGGCCCCCTGTGAATAAAAGACTTCCCTACTACCTTTGCTGCTGACACCATCTCACAGTGCATTAGGCCTGTGCATGAGGATGTGGGTGGGCAGCAAACTGACCACGGAGGCTAACTCTTGGGGTACTGTAAAGTTTGTTACTGATTATTAATTTACTTCCCCAAAACAAAAAGATGACACTCTTGTTTGCCTATTTGAGAAATATCATCTTAGGATTTTCCATTGCTGTTTCAAATGTAGCAGGAATCCACTTAAGGGATATCAAGGTAGGAAGGATGGGGCTTTAAAAGGAAAGCTAAAAGTAAGAAGATGTGAAATAAACAAATCTTACTTTTGATGTTATATTTTCTAAAAAAACCATGATATTCCCCTAAACTTATAAACAACTTATACCAAAAAGTTGCCTTATGAGTTGAATTTCTTTTATTGATAAAGATTATCAAGAAGAGATCGTATAAACATTTTCTAGGAAAGATGGAGAAGAAATTCTTGAATTTAAAGAAAGGTTGAACTAGAAACATCTTGAAGTCCTTCTAAATATATGATATTATGAAATAACTCTTGTATGATATACATGATATTTAAATGTTATGCACTTAAGTACTTATTAGCAATTATCACAAATGGACACAAAGTATCTCTTATCAAACTTTTAAGATGTAAAAATCTCTGCAACCATCTACCCAAATAGATAGCAGTTTAAGAAGATCATTAGAAGAATGACTTCTATTTTTAGGTTAAATATCTGAAAACAAAACAATTAAAAAAGTACCATCCTAGAAGATACACATAAGAAATAAGTGGTTAAGTTTTAGACCATCAAATTCAAAATAAACATAGGAGTTCAGGAGACCTGAACAGTATCTTCAGCTAACTCAAGCCTGCCTTTTGGGGCTGTTTTTCAAATGCTAAGGCAGCCTCCAGCTCTTATTAAGGGCAGCCACTGCATGACACTGCACTGAGGTTGGGAGTTCTGAACTCTTACTGAACATCACAATCCCAAGGGAGGCCTTTGTCTTATCCAGTTGACTAAGGAGCAACTGGATGAGACTTAGCGCCAGTAAATTAAAGGCTTTAAGATTTTAAAATTCAAGAAGCACACAGTGGCAAAGATATTAATGTCAATTTTTCTGTTCCATTTGCTCCTCCCCATGTAACTTTGGACATTGTTCCATTTTTGTAATTTTAGTCAAATGGAAGCAGCATATGATTAGAGCTTCCATTTTCAATCTCATCTCCATCAGTGAGTCAGAGGAATTAAAGAATACCTATACTCTTTTTAAGGCCTATCCCCCCCACCAACAAATCCATGAAGGGGAAACCTGGACCTGAAATACAGCTAGAAGGAGCATTAATGGGGTGGTTACTGGCGTGTATATGAACAAGCCTCTAACCTGCCACTCCCACTGCATCCAGTCACAGTGGGAGCCTGACCTGGCCAGAGACTGCTCCTGCTAGACCAGTGGCCCCAAAACCAGTTCAGATGTTCCTAAGAAGAGTACTGAGGAAAATGGGAAGACAACCTTGCCAAAATGACGGAGATTAAAAATCTTCCATCAACTGTCGCAGGTAATGATTACAACTAATCTGGTGACTCACTATCTACAATCATGTTAATTATTGCTAGATACAAAACTTCTGGAGCATCATACCCTTGTCAATACAGTTTTAACCACATTAATGTTACAATTTATTTCCTCTTCACCACAGTAAATTTTCTTTTTCCATTGTCTTCTTAGTAAATACATAGAATTATTTAATATTTTAAAATACATTTCAATTGCTGGTTATCGCCATACAGCTCCTACATCCACTGTAACCCCTGTGGTACTTTGTACAGATATGGAATTTGCCTAATGTTAATGGAATGAATAAACAAAGTTGAAAATAATGACTCACCTTGCGATACCTATTTCTGGCCAAGTAGCCTCGTAAATAAGACTGAAGAACAATAGTGGCAGCTCGTCTGATCTTGTACCTCCTGTGGACCACATACATGCGCCAGTACTTCTGAATGATGGTTGCTGCCTTGGTTCTGCGCAGAAACTTAGCATAGCTGGTCAAAGAGAGTAGTGGTGCATTGTTAGTAATCAGAAAAATGCAGGAATGTATTCTTATGTGGTAGAAACTTAGGAGAGTCAATGTCTTAGGCATAAGAAGTAGTACCTCCATTGTATTATTATTCTAATAATGTGTATATAAAAATCAACATTTATATTTACTCATATTTGTATAGCAATTTATAGTTTCCCGAGGTATTTTTGCTTTCATTAACTCATTTGAGCCTTCCCTAAACATGAAAAGTGGGATGGCCCATATTGCCAGATTTGACAAGAAAGAAAGTTAAGTTCATAAAGGCTCATTCTTTCTAGGACAGACTCATTACCCCAGGCAATGTCCCCTTTACATAGCAGACAAGTGTATACAGTAATCCCGTACTTACTTATCACCAGCTTTCTTGCATCTAACCATTGTTAATGTACCATATTTTTTCTGAATCTATCTGTTAGAGTATAAAATCTGTCCTTAGAGTATAAGTTATTAATCATTAATTCCTTTCTACTTATACCTCTAAATTAAAATTATCCTAATATGTTATCACACTAAAATGTAATTCTCTTCCAGAACCTCTCAGGTAATTGCTCCTCAAAAATGCCTCAATGGAATCATCCTTAACTAGCTCATATTCATAACTATTTTAATTTACATATGACTTCTTCAAGTCCTATATAAAAGCATAAAAAATAAAAAAATTCTTAGGACATAAATAGGCAGCAATTTATAAATTTTTGAGGATGAATCTGAATCACTCATAAGGGTAAGTGAAATTTTATTATATTTAGCTATCTTATGAGTTAATTTGTTTTCTTGGGAAGTAAGAAGGGTGAGTGTCGCCCTATCTAGTAGGGTGACCACTCGAAACTGTCCAAGTTGGACAATGAATTAGATAGGCACCCTAACCTAGGGGTCTGTGAGCTAGAGTGGACAGGTGCCCAGGAGACCTACCATCGGGCCTGGTAGCCCCGCACGTATCTCTGCACAGTGATGGCCGCCCTCCGCATGCGTAGGTACTTCTTCCTCAGCAGCCACCCTCGGATGGTCTTTTGGATCCGGATGCAGGCAGCCCTCAGTTTGTCCGCTCTCAATTTTTCTAGGTAGGCCACTTGACCAGCACGGAAAAAGATCTTTGTCTTACCAAACTGGTATTTGTCCTGGTCCTATTTTTGGAAGAAATTGTATACTCAGAAATAATGACCATTTAAATGAAATTTAAAAGAGAAAAAAATATGTCTAAAAGCAGAGTCAGTAAAGGGATGAATCTATTAGCTAAATCTTTGGCTACGTTGCAATTAACTAATGGAGCCATATTTTTGATCCTATGCAAGTTGAGCAAATAGAAGGGATTTTAAGGAAAACTGCAGTTTAAGAGTTATTGTCCAGAATTATTCTACCTGAAATTATTATCTGAGGCCCAAAACTTGGTTGTGGGTTATAGGCAGCTATTATTTGCTTGTTTGTATTTTAAACATCTCAAGGAAATGGAGATGCTGACACTCTTTCTGACTGACCCAGGCTGTAAGGATTACATCAGGCTGTATATTCCATGAGAAAGCTGAAGGGACAAAAACACCAGTGTGAAGAATAAAGAAGGAAGAAATGCACACGAGATAAAATTAAAAAAAACAAAAACAAAAAAATTCTTGGGTATCCATACTGAGAGTTACATTTCTAAACACTAATCTCTTGGCTTTATCGACAGTATCTGAAAACAAACAAACAAAACCCTATAAATGTGTCTAAAGCCCTACAAATTTCGAACTCCTTTTACAAAAATATAATCATTGATATTACATATTGACTTTTGAGCAGAAGCAGAGTTGGGCCATAAACACAGACATACATGCACCTTTCTACTGTATTATGATTCACCTTATCCAGAAGCATGCAAATTATTAACCATTCTCATATCAAAAGAATGGAATTTATGTATAATAATCACTACTATGATCTAAAATTCTAAGCAAAAACAGAGAAAATCACTTTTCACTGCAAGCAGGTATCTCCTACCTTGTACATGAAACCAGAATCAGAAAACTCCACATATATCTAAAAAATCTAAAATTATTTCAATTTATATCAATCGAGTTGATATAGGAACCCTAGCTAGAAAGTGGTTTGCTCCCCACCGAGCCCCTTCCCACCTCAGCTTTCCCCATGCCACCCCACACCAACCTTGCCTCCGCCTCTCAGCCTCCTCTTTGCTTAAATTCCCCGCAAAGCCCTGGTCCAGGCTGCAGTGGCCTGGGTGAGGTGGCCAGGCACAGCACCATTCTTACTTTCTGCTCTACGTTCCATCTGAACCCAGCTTGGAAGGGAGTTGGGCCAAACTCAAAAAGCCATTAGTTTTTTTCTTTTTCTTTTTTTAACATTACTAAGAAAATGGCCTTAGCTCTTTCAAAGAAAAAAAATATTATTACCAAAGAAGAGGTACTATATTTAGTCAATAGTGAATAATTATCACTAATACCTCAGAGTGAGGTAATTTAGTCAGACTAATGTTAAACAAGTGAAGTGAAAATATTTTTTTACAAACCTTTCGTGAGTCTTAAATTCTCTAGGACCTAGATAAGTGGTTCTCAAAATGTAGTCAGTCCTCGGACAGCATTAGCTGGGAATTTGTTAGAAGTGCAAACTATTGGGCCCATCTCAGATCTATCGAATCAGAAATTCTGATGGAGGGGCCCAGCAATCTGTGTTTTTATGACCTCCAGGTTATTTTGATGAACAATAAAGTTTGAGAATTCCTTAGCCTGGTATGTAAGACTTTTTATAACTCCAACCTATATTTCCTAACCATTTTTCTACTGTCCTATACACAAATCTCATACTGCAGAAACTGCTATTTTCTAAGTGAATCCTATGCTTTCCTACTTCTTCACACCTTGCTCCTTACAGTATTCTTTCCATTTTTTTTTTCCTTTTCTGAGACAAGGTCTTGCTCTGTCGTACAGGCAAGAGTGCAGTAGCCTATTAATAGCTCACTGTAGCATTGAATTCCTGGGCTCAAGTGATCCTCTCACCTCAGCCTCCCAAGTAGCTGGGATTAAAGGCATGTGTCTACCCATGCCTGGCTTTTTTTTTTTTTTTTGGTAGAGATGGGGTCTCACTATGTTGCCCAGGCTGGTCTCAAACTCCTGGGCTCAAGTGATCCTCCCACCTCAGCCTCATAAAGTACTGGGATTAAGGCGTGAGCCACCATGTCCAGCCTCCTTCCATTTTTGTACAGTTTTATCCATTCTTCAGGGACTGACTCAAAACATAACTTTTTCATGAAATTATTCCTCCTACCCATAGCTGGATGTGGCTTTGCCTTCCTCTGATTTCTTATCCCACTCACCCAGCATTTCATATAGACACTAAGGTATATTATACTTATCTTTAAAATACACTGTTTTCCAATAAAGACTACATTACCTGAGAACAAGACTTACTTTTTCTTAATCAGACAGTATCTGACATGGTGTCTTCCATAAGTAAGTACTAGGTAAATTTTTATTAACAATGATCAAACTCTCTAAAAGGAATGTGTCTCAAGTCTAGGTTCAGACGTCAAAATTCTGTTTTCCTGACAGTGGACCATCATCCTCACTAGTTCTAGCACCCTAAACATAGTAAGCCAAGACTGTGTGTCCCTCCATCATCCCATCCCCAAATAATCTGGATTAGTGATATCTGACATGGAAATTCCCAGGGCTTTTAAAGGTCAGAACCACAGGCTTTTGGCCAATATCTGTGCAGATAAAGGTAAGTGAAATCTTTCTCACCACTATCAGTTTCTCTAACACATTCTTGCATGTTTGCTTTCTGTCACTCAGCACATCTTTTTGCTTCATTAGGACACGGTAGCGGCTGAAAAATTCTTGGTAAGTCCACCTATAAAAAAGAAAACCATACCATCTTATTTAAAGAACTAGCAATCTCTCCCATTAGGATCCCTTACATCTGAAAAACGCCATGCTCACCGTGAGGGGAAACCCGCTGCACTGATTCGGATGGTTTCCAGGACACCGCATGCTCTCAGTTGCTGCACTGCCCTCTTCTCATCAAACCTACACATAACAACGAAAAGTCATTAATCCAACAAGAACCTACCTGCAGCCACAAATTATGCTCCTCAGTCTGGGTTTACATTCTTTTGCAAAGAGCAAAATGGATAAATCAGGGAAGAAAGCATTCAAAAGTTGGAGCAGTGATCAAAATGGAGAACTCTATAGAGTGGGGAGGACACAATTAACAGTAGAAATTAAGAGCCGTAAACACTACCTGTGGTTCATATCACCAACTCATGAGAAAGTCCATTGAGCATATTTTAAAAAAATGCACAAAATTCCCTTGCACTTTGCCCACACTCATTACATGGCTTGGCCTGACTAGAAATTCTCAGAATTCATTTGCTCACCACACATAACTCCCCTGGAATAAAGACTGATTAATCCTGAAGAATTCTCTAACAGGAAGGACAAATTAAGTATGTCTCATTCAGTTATTTTTTAAAAAAGTACTGGTGTTCTAAAAACTCTTTAATGTGTACATACTAAGCATTTATATAGTGTCCACATCAATAAAAAATACTTTAATTTTGTATAACATTTCATGTTTATTTCACTAGACAAATGGCATCTTAAAGTTAAATTGACACTAACAGAAGTAGAAAGGTTTCCCTTCTGCCAGATGATTTAATCCTATTACTCCATAGTTAAGCTCTGGGCTATTATCCAAGCCTTTTCCTGTGCTATCTTTTCAGGTGTTCTGTTGGTGGTAGGAGATGGAGTTGGCTGATGGAAGGTCATGCTAGGGCTGTCCAGAAGAGTGGCCCAGGTGTGGCAGCTTCTTTCTGCTTCCCACTTACTCCAGAAAGGACTTCTGAGCGATGAGGAGGATAGAAGGATGGCAATCTTTCAGAACTGCCCTCCAATTGAAGGCAAAATCTCCAAAGTAGGATTGGCAGGGGTTAGTGAAAAGGGCACTCATACACTGTGGGGTAGGGGTGGGAGTTAATCTTTGGTAAGTGTGCCTGTCTTGACCTACAAATTCCACTTCTAGAAATACATTATCCTAAGGAGGTAATCAGACAAATATTCAAAAATGTTTGGCAAAGATGTTTATTGTAGCATTGTAGGAACTACCTAAATGGCTACCAATAGGGAATAATGTAGACGATGATATGTCTATACAATGGGGTCGCCTGCAGCCATTAAAATGATGATGTGGATTTCCAGATATTAACATGGAAATTGTCCACAATCTATTAAGTTAAAATCAGAGACAAAACAACAGTTACAGCATGAGTTCCTTCCTTTTGTTAGTGTCAGTCTCTTTCCCTCCCTTCCTCCCCTCCTGCCTCCAGCACACAAGTGGAACAGGAGAGGAAGGGATACTGGTTAGTCAAGAAGGACCTACGCCAGTTAATACCAGTTATTTCTCTGGGCATGAGGGATGCTTTTCCATTTACTGTTATATTATTCTATATTTCCTAAAAATTGTTTTTATAATATACATATATTACTTTTAAAATTAGAGAAATATTTCCATTTTGGAAAAAAACCTCCAGAAAGATTCATTCTTCCCTCATACATGGTGTTTGAAGTAGGATGAAATGTTCGTAAAAGACGACATTCTCTGATGGTTTCAACAGTTGAAAAGCAGCAGGTAAGTCTTTGTCAAAGCAGCCTTATCCAAGGTAGCTCTGGTTTTAACTAATACCCAAATTAATAAAAAGCCCTGGAAAATCTTGAACGGAGATAAATTGAAAACAGAAAATAGAACTAGAAATGCTTGGTTAACCTCAACTTTTTAAATCCTCAGAAGGCTAACTGCTAATTTGTTCTCACATTCTCAAAAGGAAACAAAAACTGAAAAAAATTCTACTAACTAGTCGTTTTCCTCTATAAGACACGAAGATTTACCCCAAGTTTTTTCCTTATGTTGGTTTGGGACTTCTTATGTGATATGGGCACTTTTTTATTTAGTCGCTAAGAAATACTTACGTGAATGGGAACTTGAAGTCATTAGGCTTAATGCAGCGCACGTAGTGAGGGGTGGTGGCATTGAGCGTCTCCATAAGCAGGTGAAGGGAGTTTCGGAACTGCATGAAAAGGGGCAGAAAGGGGCATCAACGTTGTGTCAAAAGTCAAAGATGATATAAAAGAATTTAAAATTATCTTCCTATGACATTAATGGAGATGACTTTGCCACCTATGAACTTGACCCATCTTCAGAAGAGGAACTGCTACTAAACAAGAATGTGAGGGCTTTCAGTTAAAATTTGCCAAACTTTACCATTTTTGTGCTTACTCTGTTAAATATACATTTTCTCTATCCCTACCCCTTTTCCCTACTCCCCTTTTTTATATAGGTTTCTGTAGCTTCCTGCTGTGAGCTCTGAGATCAGTCACATGATAACAGTATAACCTTGCTTTAAGAATATTAAGGCCATCAAAAAAATCCCAAAACAACAAATGCTGTCGAGGATGTGAAGAGACAAGACGACTCTTACACTGTTGGTGGAAATTTTTATTCTCATAAAGTTTATCTTCAAGAAATCTACAACTAATATAATACCTAATGATGAAATAGTTAACAAATTTGACCTGAATATGGGAAAAGATAATGATGTCTAATACAATATTTCCACTTAACATTGCACTGATGGTCTTAGCCAGAGCAAGAAAAATGAATAAATTATGTTAAGATTGGAAGAGAAGAAATTATTTATCAGGATCATCCCATCATTATTTATCAGGATTGCTGAATACAAAGTCAATAATAAAGAATCATTTTTCATACACTTAAACAAACATGGGAAATTAAATTTTAAACTTCCAGTTAAAACAGTATCAAAGAATAAATCCAATAAAAGACTTCTACACTGCAAATTATAAAATATACCTGTGAGAAATATAAAAAGACACAAATAAATGAAGTGGTATCCTGTGTTCATGGATTAGAATAGTCAATATATTTAAAGATGTCCATTTGTTTCCAATTGAACTGTAGGGTCAATGCTACTTTGATCATAATCCACACTGTGTGTGTGTGTGTATATGTGTTTAAATTAACAAATTCTAAAACGTATAAGGAAATGTGAGGTATTAAATTAGGCAAGACAATCTCAAAGAAGAAAATTTGGCAGATTTACTCTATATTATATAGAGATTATTTTAAAACCAAAAGTAATTAATTTAATGTGGCTGATTTAAGGGTTAATTCAATCTAATTGGTGCAAGATCAAACAAAAAGAACAACAGAATAGCATAGAGAGAGTCCTGAAATAAACCTTCCACATGTTTAGTAACTGATTTACAACAAAATTTCCATTCCCAATCAGAGGGCAAAGGGTAGTCTTTTTAAAATACGGAGATGAGTCAATTAGACATCTATATAAAAATCTACATCTATTAGACATGAAACCTGACCCCTCCCCAACACCACATACAAAAATTAATTCAAAATTGATCATATATCAATACCATCGAAATAAATCACGATGTAAAAGGTAAAATAATCAATCTTCTTGGAAAAATATAGGAGAATAGCTTCATGACCTTGGAATAGGCAAATATACTTTAAATGGAACACAAAAATCACAATGAAAGAACAAAATTTTTTTGTTCACTGAATTATCCTACTTAACATACTAAAGAGGAAAGCCATTATTGAGAGCAGAGATTTACAATACATATATTTGCCAACGGGCTTGTACCTAGGGTATACTAATAATGCATACTAAACAATATGAAAATGAAAGATGTAAAATTTTTGAAAATAGGCAAAATATTTAACAAATACTTCACAAAAGAGGATATTAAAATCTCTGATATATGTATGTCAAAGTGCTCAACATCATTAGTCATCAAAGAAAAACAAATTAAAATCACAATAGGATACAAAGACATACTTAACAGAACAGCTGAAATTAAAAATGACAATTCCAAAGTTGGTGAGGTTTTAAAGCCCCTGGTAGTCTTTTATATTGCCACT
>CAUYRT010036547.1:0-15720 GCA_963574885.1 Lepilemur ruficaudatus
CTAGGCCAGCTCGGTGTGCACCTTGGGATTCCATGTAAGCAATATATTTGTTGAAATCTGTAAATTCTTCCATGGTTGGGTAAAATGTCATGATTGTGAATGTTGGGTTCTGGGTACCAGAGTGCTCAGACCCCATGGTTACAATATCAAAAGCAGCAGATTCCCACAGGGGCTCCTCTCTAGTCAGTATTTTTTGGCAAAATGGAATAGAGTATCTCCCACAGGAGCAGCCACACCAACTCAAGTGCTGCCTCAGCCTGAAGCTCTGTGTGGTTCCTCCGCTGGTGGCGTCACTATCTCTGAAGCCCCTCCTGATCCTCAGGTTTGGATGCAAGAGTAAACCTAGCCCTGCTCTACTGGAAGGTTTCTTCAAGGAAGTTCAAACACTAAACCCAAACAAGAAAAATACAGAATATTTTAATACAAGTGCATAGCAAAAGAAAGACTCAGGCAGTGCTAAACTAATCAGAATTGGTATGGTCTGTTAATATCAGGATAGAAGGTCAAATCATAAAACAGAAAAAGAGAAGCACCTAATTGCAATAAAAGGGGAAAAAGCAAGTTTGAATGAATTAAGCAATCAGCTCTAGAAACTGGATGAATTAACATGAAACAAACATTAAAGAAAAGAAAATAAAGATATAAGCAGAAACAATTGTAAAAGGAGACACAACACCCAATAGGGTTAATGACAAAAACCAAAAATTGGTTCTCTGAAAAGGGTTAGAATTAAGACCATAGGCATGAGGAGAAGAGAGAAAATACAAATAAACCACAACATGATAAAGTAGGGGACGCAGTTTATAAGTTAGTAGAGTTTTTGTTTTTTCAGTGCAATGGATTCTTATCAGCAATGCGATGGTAATAATTTTCTCAAAAGGACAAATATGTAAATATGGTCCAACAGAGAAATAAAGCAACCAACCTTTCACCAGAAACATCCCTATTCCAGTGGAAAATACTCCAGGACCCAGAGAGGTTTCCTCTTGGTAGCTAGACTGCAAATGAAGCCAGAGGTCCCAGGCACCCTGGCTTTATAGCTGGGCAGCATCCTAATCCAATTAGTACCCAGCCAATGTAATCACAGGTCTCATTTCCTGGTTTGACGTCTCACTGTATCGATGCCCCTCCCTTTCATTTAAGAATTTTAAGCAATGTTAAAAAAAAACCTAAGTGGTTGAAAATCAAGGAATAGGAAAACATAATGCAGATAAATATTAATCAAAAGAAACTTAGGGTAGCAGGATTAATAGCAAATGTATTTTTAGGATCAAAAAGGACATGTTTATAGCTATTGAAATGAAAAATTGACTAGAAAAATAATACAGTGATGAATTTTAGGCACCTAAACCACATAGCACTGACACTGAGCCCCCAGTTCCCGAGGACAACGATCACAACCATGTCTACTGGTTGAGGGATGCAAGGATTAGCCCAGGGTGGACGGTAGGGCCAGACTAATATAGGGGCTTGGCTGCAGCACTGCAGGCTTCTTGGGTCACAAAAAAGCTCAACTCATGGTGGCACACAGTAGTTCCCTCCTCCCATGGCCACAGGCTGAGAGGGACATGGGCCTGGTGTCACGGGAGGTATCTGAGACCCAGAGTGGCTCTTCCAGGAGCTTGCAGCTCCCTTCAGGTGGTCAGCTCCTGGCTGGCCTGCACTCTGGGCTTTGAGGGGTCCACAACCCTACCGTGGTGCTTGCGTTTCCATAGCTCTTATCGCTCAGGCTGCAGGATGTGCACAAACGTGTCCATGGAAAAGGTCACCCTGGCCTTTCCTGAGCTGCACTGCCAGCCCATTCTGCTGTAATCAATGTGTCCCCAGGTTGCAAAATTATTGGCCTGCTCGCTGTTGAAGCCAGAGTTGAAGCCAGCGGGGAAAGCACCATAAGGAAAGGTCAGCTCCAGCCTCCTGATTCATAAAACTTAAGGCCAAGGAAAGTGGGCCAGGTGATAGCCACTTATGCCCCCAGAAAGCCTCTCAGCCCTGGGAACTGCCTTGGAAAAGTTCCCTGGGCAGGACTCTGATGGCATCTGCACATTCCCTGAGGCAGGTGTTGACTGGTGTCTCCCAGCTGGCCCATTCATTCAGGTATTGAATCCTGGATTCATCCATTTCTTCTCAAAGGAAATGGAATATTTCTTTATTGTTAGTTTAGTCAGAAAAATTAGTGAAGATATGTATGACTCAAAGAACAACTTTATTCAGTCAGCTCCAGTGTAATCCCATCGTCATCTAATCAATCACTGACTACAAAATGTTCCTTTCCCATTACTAGTCACCCTCAGCTTATTATCTCACTAAAGGAAACAATTTTGAGTGAAAATATTTCTTTGAAACCGGAACATGAAAACAGACAAAGACATACACATGCCCCTTTAGCCTCCAGTGGTAACCTCATCTTGCCTCATGTTAAAATCTAATAAAATAAAACAAAAATATTTAAAAAGTCACGAAAATGAAAAGTAAAGATTTTAAATTCTTTAACACCATTCCAAATTTAAACAGGAAGTACTTGCCTTAAATTCTCTCATATATCGTTTTAAAACAAGAATCAAGGGTGAGAGGACAAACAGGCAGTTTTCCATTCATATGAAATCCTGACCTCACGGGACCGTATACAATATCCACAAACGTGTTTTCCCCCTTTTCAACCTGAGAATGAAGCAGCATGGGTTGATGGCCTGCTCCTACGTGTTTCATCAAAAATTAAATTTAATCAGCACCATTCCTATCCAGTCTCTTAACATCCCCCAAATTCACTAATCTCAATTCAGGGTACTTCTTCAGTTTCCCATAGAATGAAAATAATTTGCCTGAAAAACTTGAAAAGTTGTGCTTAAAAATTTAAACATGGTAATATACCAAAACTACCTATCACACAAGAGACAATATTTTTATAATATATATTTTAGTTTTAATCTAGAAAAAATGCAAACTCCATTTATCATAATTTCCAATGTAAACGTGAAAAATGTTTCCACAACTTAAAATCAAACGCTTTAAACTTTTAACAAAGGTCTCACTTCCTAATCAATCTCAACTTTCAACAACAACAACAAAAAAAACCCAAAATTAAATGTAACCCAATTTTCACTAATGTGACATCCTGGTTTTGAATGAGACAATCCCAACCCCCCAAATACATTGTTTTCTCTGGAGTGATCCTCAAAAGGAAAGGGAATAGAATGTGCTCAAAGGTCAATAATGCTTTAAATCAATTAGCCCTCTCTTAATCCAATCCCCTGGCTCCTGATTGTGTGTTCAAGACATAATTAAACATAAAATTAAGAGCTGGAAGAAGTTGAAAAGTGAGAATCTAGAGATATTTTTTGTCAAGGGGGAAATAGTTGGCAACCTCTAGGCCGATGTGTTCACTTAATCATTTATTCAAATAAACATGAATTAAGGGACTACAATGTTTAAAGTATCAAATTAGTTTCAATGAACAATACAAAAATGAATGGAAACCTAAGTGTTGCCACAAAGATATTTATTTATATCAGGAGGCTAGGACATGTGGAGCATCAGCATTGATTGTCTAATTGGATTTGAATATTGAACCCAACATTTGCTAAGCCTTGATCTTAAGGATTTGATGCAACTTTTCCACACTTCTGGTTCTTCTTCTATATGAATGTGACAAATAATAGTAGCTATCTCCTTAGTTGATTTTGTGTATTAAATGATAGACTGATTTTGAAAGACTTAGATTGGCTCCTGGCATATTGCCTGTGCTCAGAAAGTATTATAGAGTGTTAGAAACGTTAGGAGGAAGGAAGTCTGAAATAAAGAAACTTCATGAGTGAATATGGATCAAAGTCACATGCTTAAGAACAGGAGGAGTGACAACACTGAAGTTAAGAGAAGGTAGGAAGTTTGGAATGGGGTCTGGGTGTGATGAGCCTGGACATGAACAACGAACAAGTAAAAGGACTCAAGAGAGTTTGAGTACAGTGTCAGCACGCTGGGCCGGCCCTCAGGTCTCTCATCTCTTCTTTCCTAAATGATCTTTTTCTCCACCCCAGCTTAGTCACCCCTGTGAACTCACCTCTCCCCAAACCCTGATTTTAAAAATCCTAACACCAACTACACTTTCAGTCTGCATCAATAGTAACCAACAATATTTTACCTAATAGAGAACTTTCAATTGTTTGGCCCGGTTTGGTTCTTTCCTTTTATTTTTAGTAATGATAGAAAGAGATCTGCTTGAGTTCTGCTTCTGCCCTTCCCCACCCCCTGGACTTAGGAGAGTGAGTGTCTGCCTCCTCCCTGCAGAAATGCTAGGGACTGTTTTCCTGAAGAGTTCATAGAAGTAAACTCTGGGCAGCAAAGAAGCCCTGCTGGGTTGAAGAGTCAGAGAACAAAGAAAAGAAAGATGAGCCCCTATGTGGGTTTTCCAGGTACTCAGTCAGATCAACTGCAACAAAAACAAAGTAAATTTGGTCTTTTCCGGTTTATCACTTATAGCTCTGTTTTTCTCCATCAATTATACCAGTCAGTCTATTTTAATAACTGGCAGAAATGCCTTAAATATTTCCTTTCTAAGTAAAGTGCTGTTTTGGGGCAAAAAGAGCTAAGTAGATAAATGGAGAAAATGTTTTCAGTTCAAGGAAGTATTCATGTGAGGGTGTATTTAGAAGAACACTAAATATTGAAATTTTTTAAATGTTTAATAGCACCCATGAAAAATGATCTTATAACTTTTCTTCTTGGATCTACTAATAGGATAAGAATTATTGCTAGATTAACTTATTTACACTATCATTGCATTACTGTGTTAAACCCCATTTAGTCATATTTTTTTCTTTTAATGTAGTTAGATATTCACAGCAAATATTTACATTAAGTAAATTTTGTCTATAACTTTCTTTCTTTATGCAAATTGTCAGATTGTTTATTAATGTTGTGCTTAGTTTAAAACTTAGAATTTTTCTTCTTTTCCAATGCCTAAATGGATTTGGAAATAATTGCTCTTTAAAATTTCACACAGTTCTCTATGAAATTGCTGAGTCTTAGTGAGTTTTGAAGTGGTACGTCTTTTTACATCTTTCTATACGTATTTCTAAAACTGAGATTTATGTCTTAGATTTTGTATCTCTTCTATTAATTAGTTTTATAAATTAATTTTTCCTATAAATGTATCTATATTATTTGATGTTTTTGTTGATTTATTAGTTATATTATTTTACAGGTTTTCTAACTCATTTATTTCAGCATATAGGTATGTGTACTATCTTTTTTTATTTATATTTTCCCTAACTTTTTGAATCAGAAGTTTTATCCATTTACCTCTTTTAATTTGGTTGAAAATATATATAAGGCTGCCAATTTTTCCTCAGGACTAA
This sequence comes from Lepilemur ruficaudatus, assembly GCA_963574885.1. NCBI lineage: Eukaryota > Metazoa > Chordata > Mammalia > Primates > Lepilemuridae > Lepilemur > Lepilemur ruficaudatus. The sequence continues at coordinate 5,352 of CAUYRT010036547.1, forward strand.
TTCAACTGAATCTCATATATTCCCAAGTGTATTTTATTAGTTTTTAATCTAAAAACACCTCAACAATGCTCATTCTGTGCCAGCAATTAATCTTAGCACTTTCAAATATTCACTCAGAACCCTCCCACCAAGGACATGAGGCAGGTGCTATTATTATTCCCACTTTACAGTTGAGGAAACTGAGTCATTAGGAAGTTAAGTCATTTATCAAGATCAAACCAGCTGGTAAGATATAAAACTGGGATTCTAAATGAAGTTATTTGGATTGAGTTCATCATGTTAACAAAAATTTATTGTATTTTCTGGGAAATTGTCTATTTTGCCTTATGTTTCCCTCTAATCTAAAGGTTGTTCAATAGAGAATCTTTAACCATTCAGAAAGGTGGATCTCTATGCTGACCGATTTTTGTAATCAATTTCTGATTTCATCAGATGGTAATACAGAATGTTTGCTCTCTTGATTTCATAATTTATACATGTTTTCTTTTCACCCTTATATAATGTCAAATATTATGATTGATTCATGGGTATGTGATAAATGGGGATATTCTATGTTACCAGGTATATAAGAGTCTTGAAAAGGTTCATGGAAAATACACATTATGAAAGAGTGATGCCTAGGTTTCAAAAGTCTTTTCTACCAAAATAAACTTATACTAACTTGTTATACTACATCTGAACACAATGTAGATTGAGATACTAGGAAGAAGACATCAGTTTGAAAAGCAGCCCTATCAGAGCAACATGAATTCTGCTAAAACTGAAGTAAGGACAAACATCAAGCATAGGGTGGAGCTTGGGTGGAACAATGATGAAATTATTGATGCTTTGCCAAAAGGTTATGGAGAGAATGTCCCCCAAAAATCAGCAGTTGACAAATGGGTAACTTGTTTTGAGATGGGATGTTGAAGATGAAGCTCATAACAGCAAATCATCCACATCAATTTGCAAAGAAAAATTTTGTCTTATTTGTGCCCTAACTGAGGAGGAACAACAATGAACAGCACAAATAATAACAAACACCATAGACATCTCAATGGGTTCAGCTTACACTAAACTGAATGAAAAATTAAAATTGAGCAAAGGTCCACTGGTTGGGTGCGAAACCCATTGTGCCCACTGGCAGCCAAGAGCAGAACTGTCAATGGACATTTGAAACAAGTGGAATCAAAAATCCTGAAGCATTCCTTTAAATAATTATAACAGGAGATGAAACATAGCTTTACCAGTATGATCCTGAAGACAAAGCACAATCAAAGTAGTGGCTACCAAGAGGTGGAAAATGGTTAAATTAAAGCAAAAGCAGACCAGTCAAGAACAAAGGTTATGGCAACAGTTTTGGGGATGCTCAAAACATTTTGGTTATTGACTTTCTAGATGGCCAAAGATCAATAATATCTGATTATTATGAGGGTGTTTTCAGTAAATTATTCAGAGCTTTAGCAGAAAAACATCTGGGAAATCCCTATTACAGAATGCTTGTGCACCAAAACAGCTCTCTTGCTCATTCTTCTGATCAAAAGGGGTAATGTTGGGAGAGTTTTGATGGGATATTATTTGGAATCCACTTTAAGGTTCTGATTTGGTTCCTTCTGACTTCTTTTGGTTTCCTAATCTCAAAAAATCTGTAAATGCACCCGTTTATCTTCAGTTGATAGTGTAGAGAAGACTGCATTGACATGGCTTGATTTCTAGAAACCTGAGATGTGCAAGGATGGACTAAATGCCTGGTATCTTTGTTTAAAAGGTGTCTTGACCTCAATGGAGATTATGGTAAGAAATATTTTTTAAATTATTTTTTAAAGTTATCTAGTGATTTATCACTAGTGATGCTGGAAGTGTTCCCAAGAAACAGAGAAAAGTGATGACATTACAAGAAAAAGTAGAATTGCTTGATATGTACCATAGATTGAGGCCTGCAGCTGGGGTTGCTGGCCATTTCAGACAGATTTATCTGTAAACTGATGACATTCACTTACAGTATCGATAAGTACAATAAAATACTGTAAGTGTATTTTCTCTTCCTAAGGATTTTCTTGATAATATTTTCTTTCTCTAGTTTACTTTCTTGTAAGAATATAGTATATAATGCATTTGACACACAAAATATCTCTTAATTGACTGTTTATGTTATCAGTAAGTCTTCTGGTCAACTGTAAACTATTAGTGTTTAAATTTTGGGGGGAATCAAAAATTATACTCAGGTTTTGAACTTCACAGTGGTTGAACACCCTTAATGTCCTCCTTGTTCAAGGGTCAACTGTATATGTATCTATGTCTGGCCTTTCTATTCTGTACTTAGATTATTGTTCATTTCAGCTCACATATCTTCTCCCATGTTAAGGGAGAAGTCATTCCTCTTTATTTTTTTTTTTTTTAAGGAATCATCTTAGAGATTCTCGTTTAACTACCTGACTCTTCTGCCTGCTAGCTATATCACCTGGAGCAAGTTACTTAATGTCTCCATGGCTCACTTTTCTGGCCTGAAAAATAGAGATAGTGAGATTTTTCTTGAAGTTTATTGTGAGGATTAAATGAGTTACTCTACACAGAGTAAATTGAATAGTGTTTGGCATATAATAGTCACCACATACGTGCTATATTTAAAAATATTTTACTGTTAGAGAATAAGAAGGATTTCTCTTCATCAAAAGATATAAAAAAGAAGGAAAAAAACGAAGAGTGTGAATATATATTGTATTACCCGTATCCAATAAAGAGCTAATATCCAGTATATAGAAAGAACTGGGAGAAAGACAACAAACCCAGTACTGAAATAGACAAAATACATAATAAGTACTTCATGAATGAGAATATCCAAATGGCCAATAAATGCAGGAAAAGATTGCTCACTGTCCTTAGTAATCAGGGAAATGGAAATCTGAATGAGATACAACTACATCCTTGCTCGATTGGGTGAAACTAAAAAGGCTGATATTCACCTAAGGTTTGCGAAAGTGAAGAGCCATGAACACCCTATACACAGCTAGTGAGTGTGTAAATTTGTAAAAACAACAACAAAAAAAACCTGTTGAAAACGAATTTGCATGGTGGTTTGAAGTCACATATAGTAGTCCCTTGGTATCCTCCAGGGAGCACAATTGGTTCCAGGACCACAAACGAGTGTGAGGATGCTCAACTCCCTTATATAAAGTGATACAGTATTTGCATATGTTACACATATACTCCATATACTTTAAATAAGCTCAAGATTACTTCAAACACCTAAACAATGTAAATGCTATGTAAATACTTATTTACTACATTGTTTTTATTTGTACTTTTTATTGCCATATTGTATCTTTTTATTGTTGTTTCTTTTTCTCTGAATATTTTCAACCCACAAGTGCTTGAATCCTGTCATGCTGAACCTACAGTATAGGGAAGCCTAAAGGATCAGCTAGACCAAGAGATCTAGTCATGGGTATGAATACACATGGGGTCCAGTGTGCATGTTCAAACATGTTCAGAGCAACATTGTTTATAAGAGGCCAAAAGTAGAAACAACTCAAATGAGCATCAACAACAGAATCATTTACACCATTGAATACATTCCAGCAAAGAAACCAAGCAAAGTACAGCTATACAGAACAACATAATTGAGGAAAATAACTCATAAAAATTGCATTAAAAAACATATGAATGGTTTTAAGTAATCTAGAGATGATTTAAAGCCTATAAGACTATTTTAAAAATGGAAAGCTTTTTAATAATTTAATTAATTAAAAATTCTCCAGCAGGAGAGTTTTGTCTTATTTCCCCAATTTGTTAATTAATCAGTCGTTTATACTGGTATGAATTCATAGATATTTATGTTATACCTTGGTTTATAATGCAATACCATTTTATTTATTTTATTGTGAAACTTGTTTAAGATTCGGCTACGGGAGGTGTTTTCTTGGTTTCTACCTCCCTCTGGCCTAAGCTCATCAATGGTTTTGCTTGTTAAAATTTCCCGCATCCTTATTTTCCAGCATTACAATATGCTCCAGGCTCATTCTGTATGTTTCTTGCCAGTGCTAGAAACTTACTTTCTTCATCAATATTGCTAGTTCTTTATTTTTCCTAAAATATCACATTTCAGTTTTATTAATCACCTTTATTTTTGTATCTATTTTCCCTTTCATTTACTTTTCATTCTATTACTATTTTTATCTTTCCTTTTGCATAACTGTTTTGTTTGATTTTGCTTGTTATTACTAACCACTTGAGTTCAATATAAAGATCAATATATTTTTAGAATGTGGGCATTCATTTTCACATAAATATGGTTGCATTATGGTTTTTATGGTTCACTTTCAATTTGAATTCATTGTGGTAAAGATTCTTCTCAGTATCTTGATTCCAAGGAATTTTGATATTGATTCTGGAGTTCTGATTTTTGCAAATATTACCTATGTATGAAATAGCATTTTCCATTCTATTTTTGTTTGGTGCAGATTATATGATCAAAGTTTTTAAGGTGGTTGTGCAAATTATTCTAATAGTATTGATTTTCTTCTGTGCTCTGTAAAAATACTCCCATCTGGATTGCAGTTTTTTCAGTATTACCATACACCTTTCAGTCTTGGTTTTCTATGTGCCAGTGCTGTGTGGTTACATGCATAAAGTTCATACCTGTAATATGTCCCTAGTAAAATTTTCTTTTCAATGAGTATAAAATGCCCTGCTGTGATCCTATCAATACATTTGATATTAATATCGCTGCCCTAGAGATTTTTGTTTAATATTTGCCTAGATTGATTTTTCCCATTCCTTGATTTTCAACACCTTAATTTTTTTTTAAGATTAGTTAAAAATGTAAATGACAGGGAGGGGCATGGATAGAGTGAGAGGTCAAACCAGGAACCAACCCTGTGATTACATTAGCTGGGTGCTGATTAGATTAGGATGCTGCCCAGGTATAGAGCCAGGATTAGCAGGGCGCGGTGGCTCACGCCTGTAATCCTAGCACTCTGGGAGGCTGAGGCCCGAGGATCCCTTCAGGTCAGGAGTTCTAGAGCCCCTTGAGCAAGAGCAAGACCCGATCTCCACTAAAAATAGAAAAGATTAGCCTGATGTCCTGGCCTGCGCCTGTTGTCGCAGCTACTCCAGAGGCTGAGGCAAGAGGATCGCTTGAGCCCAGGAGTTTGAGGTGGCTGTGAGCTAGGCTAACGCCAGGGCACTGTAGCCCGGGCGACTGAGCAAGACTCTGTTTATATTTTTATTACTATTATTATTTTGTTTTGAGACAGAGTCTTGCTCTGTTGCCCAGGCTAGAGTACCACAGTGTCAGCCTAGCTCACAGCAACCTCAAACCCTTGGGCTCAGGCAATCCTCCTGCCTCAGCCTCCCAAGCAGCTGGGACTACGGGTGCGCACCATCACGCCCGGCTAATTACTAAAAAAAAACAAAGAAAGAAAGAAAGAGAGAGAGAGAGAGAGAGAGAGAGAGAGAGAGAGAGAGAGAGAGAGAGAGAGAGAAAGAAAGAAAGAAAGAAAGAAAGAAAGAAAGAAAGAAAAAGAAAGGAAGGAAGGAAGGAAGGAAGGAAGGAAGGAAGGAAGGAAGGAAGGAAAGAAAGAAAGAAAGAAAGAAAGAAAGAAAGAAAGAAAGAAAGAAAGAAAGAAAGAAAGAAAGAAAGAAAAGAAAGAAGCCAAGATCCTTGCAACCTGGGGCTGCATTTGGAGTCCAGCTACTGAGAGGAAACCTCTGTGGGTACAGGAGTACTTTGACCTGCACTTGGGAGCTTTTGAGTGTGGCTCAGGTGCGCTGCGCTGTGGGGCTGGTCCACGCCTGCCCAGCGGGCTTTTGCTAGCGTCCACGCGGAGGGCACCTGGCGGAGAAGAGGACCCGCGGCCCGGGCGTCCCCAGAGATGGCAACTCAAGCCGCTCTGGTTCAGATGTGGACCGCATGACTTCCCTTAAGGTAGACAACCTGCCCCACCGCACCTCGCCAAACACGCTGTGGCGCATCTTTGAGAAATACGGGCACATCGGCGACGAGTACATCCCGCGCGTCCGCTACTCCAAGGCGATCGGCTTCGCCTTGGTCCACTTCCGCGACAGGCGCGATGCCCAGGACGGCCAGTACGCCCTGGACGGGGCCCTGCTGCAGTCCACGAACTGCTCGTGCACAGGGCGCGCTACGGCCGTCCTCTGGACTGCCATCTCAGTCTCCGTCGCCCCGCAGGTCCGGAGTTGCCAGCTGCAGACCTGGTGGTCACAGCATGAGAGTGCTTCGGAGCAGTGGTCCCCCAGCCAGCAGCCGGTGGCGCTGCAGCCACTGGGTCTCGCACTCGCTCTCCATCGCCCTCCAAATCCAGATGCGCGCGAAAGTGCAAGTCCTCATCAGTGTCCAGATCCCTGTCTAGGAGTCCTGCCCCCGTGTCCAGGTGGGAGTCCACATCCAGATCGTCTCCCCTAGTCTCCTGAAAAGGAAAGAGCTGTGTTCTCTTAAGAAAATGACATAAGGGCCAGTTACTGAAAGGAGGACTCCAGTGAAAAGGACCGCATACTCAGTCCATCCCAGAGAAGCCCTTGGAACCAGCGACTGGCTATTGAAAAGGTTATTTGAGAACATCTGCCTGCCTTTTTACTTGTAGCCTTTGCCTTAGACTGCGAACTTTATTTCCCCTGACATTTCGTGGCTGTTATCCTAATATCTTGTAATTTAGTGAGCTGAACGATTTCAGATTTCATCATTGGATTTGGATGTTTGAGGTAAAATTTCATTTTTTTAATGAATAGTGCGGACTTTTTTGTTGTTTGAAATTTGAGATTGGTAACCTGACTTGTGGCCTCCTAACTTGTAAGGAAATGTGAGCATTACACACAGCCTACAGCTGTCAAGTGATGGACTCAACATCAGCTTCATTCCTTAAAAGTAAAACCTTACCAAAGTGTATGTACATTTGTCTGTAGATGCTGTTTACCTTCAGATCTAAACAGCAATCTGAACCTAAACTTGTGTAAAGAGTTTTCAGGTGAAAAAGACTTGATTTATTTAAAGGCTCGCTCATCAAACACAAGTCTAACCTCTTCTCTTGTGTATTTTTGTGCACTGGGCACAGTTGTGTAGCAGGTGAGTAACACTGGGCAGAGGTGAAGGCAGCATGTCACAGTGCAGAGGGCTTGGCTGTTTCCTGGTTTCTCCTGATTGCTCCTGTGCAAAGATGCCTTGTCCTGCAGAAACAAGCTGCTGTCCAGTTTATTAAAGTGCCTGGCAAGTGCACTTCTGGTCACCTGGGCCTTGCAGATAAATAATGCAGCACAGAGTGAGCACATGTGGCTGATGATAAGTTCACCTTTTTCCCCCTTCCCGCCAGTGATCCATCTCATCATACCCACATGTATTCATTTAAATTGTGGGAAATGATAAGGAAGCAAATGGTTTGGAACTTTCTAAGCACTTAAAATATGATATATCTTTTTGCTTATAAAAATTATGTAGTATAATCACTGTTTTTTTAGTTTAATAAAAACATCTTGGTGTTAACATTTCTCCAAAAAAATGAGATTTTATTCTTCTTCATGGAATCTTGGTTACTTCATTTGTCTATTATACCCCTTTGGATATTGGTACCTCTGAGAAAATTATTAGCACTCAGTTGTTCATAGGATTCCATTATAATTTAGAACACATCTCTACAAACTTTTAGCTACATCCTCTATTTTGTCACAATGTGGTTTATTTGTAGTTTAACTGCTACTTGTCTTTTCAAAGAATTAATATTTGCTTTTTGTCGTCATCCCTACTGGAGGTTATATTTTCTGTTGCAATTATTCTTATTTATATCTTTATTTACTTTAATTTTTCTTTGCTGTTAATTTACCCAGTTTCTTCAAATGACTGCTGAATGTATTCATTTTCAACCTTGCTCATTTTTACTTTTAGTTCAAATAGATGCTCCCTTTTTGTTTCATGATTTGACCTTAAATCCCGATATTAACACACCACACCAATTTTTATTAGCACAGCACTATGTGAGTATGTCTTTTCTTATCCAATGATTTTCAACTATTTCTGGTTTTTTGTTCATTCGTTTATGTTTAGTGTTTAAACGTCCTTTGGCTCAGCATAAACCTCTTTAAATTATTTTAAGAGTTTGCCTTCTTTTGTGTTGACACTCCATGGTGCTGGTTGGGCAGTCCAGGGAAAGAAGTCCCTCGCCAGCATTCAATGGGGAATAGCCAGAGCCTTTGCTGTAGTGATGTTCCCCAGACACCTCTAGACCCATGCAGGCTTCCCTAGGCTCCTTTTTATCTCTGCTGTGCACCCCCTGAGACTGGCACCCTCCTCCTTGCCTCCTCTTAGCTTCACCCATCCTATTCTTTTGTCTCCAACTGGCTGGAGCTAGAGGTAAATATCCCACCTCCCTAATTCCTTGATACTCCAAGGAGAGAACAAAGGATGCACTCCTTATTATTGCAAGGAAGCAGAAGTCAACACAAACACACACACACACACACACACACACACAATTTTGGTACCTTACAAAGCTTTTGTCTTAATGTCATTGGACTAATTTCTGACTCCCTTCCCAGTCAGTAATTCCTTGCTGTGGTTTGAATATTTGTTCCCTCCAAAACTCATGTTCACATGGAATCCTTAAGGTGGCAGTATTGAAATGTGGGGCCTTTAAGAGGTGATTGTGTCCAGAAGGCTCTGCCCTGGGGGACATAGTGGGGGCAGGGCTGAGCCCACTGGTTTACTGATGGGAGGACTTTACGAAAAGAGGAAGAGAGACCTGAGCTAGCACACTCAGCTCCTCCCCATGTGATGCCCTGTGCTGGCCCAGGACTTTGCAGCGTCCCAACCAACAAGAGGCCCTCGTAAGATGCAGCCCCTTGACATGGGACTGAGCCTTTATAACTGTAAGCAAAAAAATCCTTTTCTTTATACATTGGCCAATTTCAGGTATTCTGTTATAAGCAGCAGAAAACAGACTAAGATGATCCTCTCTGGACTTGCCCCTCTACTTTTACTCTCCTAAGGCTGCTCACCTAAACTCTCCCTCATTCTGACCAAGACTTTTCCAAATCCCACGCAGAACTCATATTCCCAGGTGGTCTCTAAAGAGACCAACCAAGATAAAATGGTAATTACTGTTAATTGTTTAATATGTGGTAGGCACTGTTAAAAGATGATTTGCATGGATTAGCGAATATATTCCTTACAGCAAACTGTGAAGTGGGCCTATTGATCCCATTTTACAGATGAGGAATCTTGATATCAGAGAGAAAAACCCAATTTGCTCAAGTCCCCATAACTTGTAGTGAGTGACAGAGCTAGGATTTAAACCTAGGGCTGCTTGATTCCAAACCTGCCCTTTTTACCGCAACAATGCCTGCTCCTGGAGACCACTGGACAGTTCACATCTGGATGAACATACAGATGGGGCAATGCTTATTTCTTTACCCTAACACACAGAACAACAATAAAACCTAGACAGGATCACGAAACTCTCTAGCCATCAAACATCTAGTTTATATTTTATGGCTCTGAGCTAGTATCAAGTCAACTGGGGTCTTTACCAACACACCATGACACAGGACACTGGGTTATCTTATGGATAATATCATTCTGATAGCACCAGGAGAACAGAAAGTAGCAAATTCTAGGTGACTTGGTAACACACATATATACCAAGAGATGAAAGAGATATGATTGGAATATAAGTTCTTGCTAAATCAATGAAGTTCTTTTAACCCTGGTTTCTGGACTACATTGGGGTATCTCCTTCAAAGTGTGGGATAAATGGGTGAGCACCTCAATGCTTCAACTACTAAGAAAGAGTCACAGAGTTTCCTGGGCCTCACTGGAATTTGGAGGCAGCACCTACCATTTACCAGGTAAACCAAAGGCTGCCTGTTAGGGTTGGTCCCAGAGAAGGAAAACAACTTTCTACCAGGTGAAGACTATAGTAAAAGCTGCTGGCCGGGCGTGGTGGCTCACGCCTGTAATCCTAGCACTGTGGGAGGCCGAGGCAGGCGGATTGCTCAAGGTCAGGAGTTCGAAACCAGCCTGAGCAAGAGCGAGACCCCTGTCTCTACTATAAAGAGAAAGAAATTAATTGGCCAACTAAAAATATATATAGAAAAATTAGCCGGGCATGGTGGTGCATGCCTGTAGTCCCAGCTACTTGGGAGGCTGAGGCAGGAGGATTGCCTGAGCCCAGGAGTGTGAGGTTGCTGTGAGCTAGGCTGGAGCCACGGCACTCTAGCCGGGCAATTGAGTGAGACTCTGTATAAAAAAAAAAAAAAAAAAAAAAGCTGCTTTGCCACATGTCCCTTAAAACCCAGCTGATCCGGTTGTGCTTAAGCATCTGTGACAGAATGGGTTGCTCTTGACTGCACACTGCAATCACCTGAGTCCATCCCACCGAGAAAC